>UESW01000676.1:0-25668 GCA_900491605.1 Calamus simplicifolius | reverse complement strand
CCCCTTTTTGTGGTTAGGATGAAGCAGGTGCTGTTTTTTTCACCTTCTCATCTTGGTTTTAAATTCAAATCCAATTGGAAAATGAGCCTTCCATTAGCTCTGTAAGAGTTTATCTGCAATATCTTCTAATCCATATGAGCCATGAGTCAATATGCTATGATAATATTTTAAAATAACTCCGACCTGTCCAAAAGATAAAAAATCAAGACCTAAGATGGAAAGTGTTATTTCATTTCTTGGCCAAACTATTGCAGTCATTGTTTGATCTTGATCTGCTTACGAACAAATCGCAACCATGCTTTCCTTCAAGCGTTGCGCTTGTTTACCATCCATGTCTAATTAGGAGCTATCATAGGCTAGCAGGGATGGGAAACAATTTAAGTATGAAAATAAAATGAAGCCAAGTTTAGAATTCACAAACTGAGGCCTGTAATAAGTCGCCAGACCATCACCATGATTTTAAGGTAGGGCTACAGCAACCTTTTTAATTTTATTTTATTGCTATCATTTTTACTTTATACTTTACGAAGTAATGCAAATGCTTGAGCGTGCATCTCTATTCCCTCCTGCCAATACTGCCACTCAGAATTATGAAGATAAGAAGAGGGAATTGAAGCCATTGGCTCAACGGAAGCATCCTAAAGTACAAGCTCAGGAAATCAGAAGAAATCTAGAGCTATTTCAATTCAAGAAACACAATTATTTCCCCTGTTAAAATACCAATTGCCTGGCTGGGCTGACTTGTCTCAAGCTCCTCTTGCTGCAAGCTCTCAACTAAATGCGTTGATCCATTTTGTTCGATCTAGAGAGTCAAGTAGTAACACCACTAGCGAATCTCTGTTTCACCTGGAGCTTAGAATTTCACTAACTCGTCCACAACGTTTAAGCATCCTCCGGCATTACGATTTTGGTGTAGAGCTATTGAAACGGGCCCAAACGGCAACAGCCATATCGCAATGTAACAGCTCATCTGAAAGGTCAATTGAATCCCCACTGTTAGGAAGGTCTACACTTTTTGTTGGGTTTAGCTTCCTCTTCTAGTTAGGAGATGATTTTTTATTCCTTTTTATTTGAGTTGAATTTTTTTTTAGTTAAAAAAAAAATCCAAACTAGGAAAAATAAAAGTATTTTAAAGTTTTCTAAAATTAAGCCAAAGTTAAATATTAACTCATGATAACTCTATTTTCATTATAGCATTAAATTGTTTTCAGATTAGAAGTTATGATTTTCTGAAGTTTTCATATCGGATTGAGTTTTGAATATGGCAAATCTGGCACTTTGTCCAAACCTAAATAAAGTAACAATATTAGTCCATGATAGGTTAGATGATCCTATTGAATTAGAGCTCTTCTCTTTAGGAATTTAGCTCTAGCTAAATTAAAATCAGAGTTATGGAATACAATTTTTTTTTTTGTTCAATGATTGAACCTCTTGTCTTCCTGATTGAATAAATCCTTTGTTATGAAATATCTATGCTATTTAGCATTAGTATATTAAACTTCCATCTGTCTAGATATTGGATACAATCTTACAATAGGAGTTAAAGATGTTGAGGTTAAAAATATCAATTAAGTCACAAGCTTTGTGAGTTATACTATTTTCTTTTCTAATTGACCGAGACATGACTTTATATGATCATCTATTAAGGTAGAAGATATTCTTACCTTATCTTTCAATATAAAAGCCATTCTCTCTTCTGCTTATGCTACTTATTTCTAAACCATAAAATGGCACTCTACAAATTAAGCCTCTTATGTTTTAATTCTAATTGATTTGATTAGGAGGAAGGAACAAATTCAAATCTACCAAACTCGAGTCTCTTAAACAAAATAATAAATAGAAAATTTTAGAAGATATTAATATTCATGATCCACGAATTATAGTATATACTGAGTTATGCTCTTTCCTTGAGCTTCTTTTTCTCATTCTAAGATCATGGCATTTTCTCTTTATTTATACCAATGAGGCTTGCCTTATGTGGGTTTTGTTTTCTTCTAGCCAAAAGATAAGAACATAAATGTTGTTGTTGTTCTATACGATTATTCTTGCTATTTGAATCAAATTCTAGTTAGCATTGGATAAAAACTCTCTCTTTTTTTTGCTACTAAAGTCTTGTTACAACTAAGTTTATAACAAAAGCTGGCTTTGACATAACATCACATTTCTCATAACGTACCATTAAGAAATATGCAAGGCTTATTTAAAAATTCAAGAATGATAATATTCTTTATTTATTAAAAACTTAACAAAAGATATTTTTTACTACTACAAATAGTGGATAGACTACGGTAGGTTTTAGAAAAAAGACTACGTTTTTCATAAAAAATATGTATAATTTAGACCGTTTTCATAATTTTTATAATTTAAAAGACTAAATCTTTTATTAAAAATGTAGTCTTATATTATCTGATAAGATAAAAGACTATGTTTTTTAAAAACGTAGTCTTATATTATCTGATAAAAAAAAAGAATACGTTTTTAATTAAGAGGTAGTCTATATTATTTGATAATATAAGAAGACTACGTTTTAATTAAGACGTAGTCTTATATTATCTGATATTATGTCAAAAAGACTACGTCTTTAATTAAGACATAGACTTATATTATCTAATAATAAAAAAGACTACATTTTTAATTAAGACATGGTCTTATTATTTGATAATATAAAAAGACTACGTTTTAAATTAAGACGTAGTCTTATATTATCTGACCTTATGTCAAAAAGACTACGTTTTAATTAAGACGTAGTCTTATATTATCTGATAATATAAATAGATTATATTTTTAAATAAGATATAGTCTTATATTATCTTATATAATAATGTAAAGAGACTACGTTTTCGTAGTTTTATATTATCTGATAATATAAAAAGATTATATTTTTAAATAAGACATAGTCTATATTATCTTATAATATAAAAAGACTACATTTTTAACTAAGACGTAGTCTTTATATTTTATATAATAATGTAAAAGACTACATTTTAATTAAAACGTAATCTTATATTATTATATAATAATGTAAAAAAACTACATTTTTAATTAAGACGTAATCTAATATAAAACTAAAAATTTATCTTTTTCCCTCCTTCTCGTAATTCTCTTCTCCCCTTTTTCTTAAACGAAACCCTCGATATCCCACTATAGTTTTGTTCTGGATTAGGGTTTCGTTTGCGACTCCACCGTCCATCCCGCGTTGAGGAGACACCACCACCACCACCAAAGTTGGTTTATAAAGACTTCATCATCATCGCCATCATCGTTGATCCAGGTATGCATCTCTTAACCAAACCCAACCCTAGTTTAAAGAGAGAAGAGGGAAACTAGGCTATGTTATCTAGTTTTTCTTGTACCCTAGTTTTCATTTAAAACAACCCTAACCTTAGTTTTCTACGATCAAGAAACAAGGGAGGGGAAACAAGAAGATGGGGAGGGGGCATCGTTCCAGGAGATGTTTTTTTGGGGGGGGGGGGGGGGGGGTGCGGCGCCATCGTTCCAACAGGGAGAAGATTGGGGGAGGGGGCATCGTTCCAGGGAACAAGAAGATTGGGGGGGGGGGGGGGGAGGGGGGCATTCAGGCCGAGTTTTTTTTCTTAAAGATAATTGTTAATTTTTTTTAAATTAAAAAAAGACTGAATTAAGATGTAATTAATTCTTACCATTTAAATTAAGTATTAAAAAAAATAAAAAAATCTAATAACTTGATTCAAGAGATTGATGCAATTAATCCTTAACATTTGAATTAATAACGTGATTCAAATAGAAAAAGTTTATATATTTCTGAACATAATATCTTTTCTATTTTAGGAACATAGATGGTAGATTCATCAAGCATGGAAAGTAAGTCCAAAGAGATTGATAACAAAGCAAAGGAAGCTAAACCACTGTAAGTTATTATTTCTCTTTTTAATTTACTTATCATCTTTCAATTTTTTACTTCTATGTGGTTTGATAAATTTAATTAGTTTGTTAGATAAAATTAATTATATTTGTTGATTTAATTAACTAGTTACTAGTATTTTTTGAATTTAAACAGACTAGATAAGTCATGGTACTCTGCTGATAGACGTACAAAAAGATATGAGGATGGTGTCGAAGTTTTTTCTGAATCCTAAAAAAATTTTAAGTGACCCTAGTTCCATACAATGTCCATGCATAAAATATGGGAATATGAAAGTTCATGATATCACAGTGGTTAAAGATCATCTTTTTTGTAATGGTATGACTCAAGTTATGATGTATGGATATGGCATGGTGAAAACATATGTAATGTTGAGGAAGATAAGTGTACCTTAGATGCTGAAGAATGTTATCTTCAATACAATGATGATCTATTTGAATGTAATCCAGAGAAATTCGTTGACTTGTTGGATGATGCTGAGCGCCCTTTATACACTGGTTGTAGTGGGTTCACTAAGCTTTATGTTTTGGTATGATTATACAACTTTAAAACAAAATATAGGTGGAGCGATGCAAGTTTCAATGAGCTTTTAAGCTTTTGGGGTGATGTCCTTCCAAAAGGAAATTTAATGCCAACATCAATATATAAAGCAAAAAAGACATTGTGCGCCTTAGGAATGCAATATAAAAAGATACTCGCATGTCCAAATGATTGCATTTTGTATAGAAATGCAAACAAGGATGTTGATGTATGTCCAAATTATTCTGAATCAAGATGGAAGATTCCTAAAGGATCCAATCATCCAAAAGTAGGCATGCCGGCAAAAATTGTGTGGTATTTTCCTCCAATACCAGGTTTAGAAGAATGTATGGTACTCGTCAAATATGAAAGATTTGATATGGCATTCTAGTGAAAGAGAAGTTGACAGTTACATTCGACATCCAGCAAATGCAGCATCATGAAATTAATAGACCACAAATGGCCTAATTTCGCATGTGAGCCACGAAATCTTCGATTGGCACTTGCAGCAAATGGGATAAATCCACATAGCTCCTTAAGTAGTCGTCACAGTACATGGCCTGTCGTACTTATTACCTATAATCTTCCACCATGGTTGTGTATGAAGCGAAAGTTTATGATGTTAACCTTGTTGATATTGGGTCCTAAGCAGCCGGGAAATGATATTGACATCTTCTTGCAACCACTTATTGATGATTTAAAAATGCTATGGGATGTCGGTGTTAAAATTTACGATGCATATTTGCAAGAGGTATTCACCTTAAAGGTTGTATTACTATGGACAATAAATGATTTTCCCGCGTATGAAATTTGAGTGGCTGCAGTGTTAAAGGTTATTTGGCTTGCCCAATTTGTGCTGAAAATACACATAGTGTATACTTGAAACATAGTCGAAAAAATATGTACCAAGGTCATAGAAGATTTTTGCACAGAAATTATCCATATAGAAGAGCAAAAAAGGCATTTAATGGTTGTCAAGAGTTTGATTGAGCCTAAACCTTTAACTGGAATAGAAATTTTACAAAATACCAGAAATATTAATTATGTGTATGGAAAAAAGCAAGAAAATACAGTGCATGTTGAGAAATCAAAAAAGAAGGACAAGGTTTCAGAGGCAAAGTCTAAACTTGCATGGAAAAAAGGTCAATATTTTTTGATCTCGAATATTGGGAGTTTCTTCATGTACGTCATGTATTAGATGTGATGCATATTGAAAAAAACATATGTGAGAGAATCATGGGAACCCTTCTTGATATACCTGAAAGTCAAAAGATGGACTAAGCAGTCATTTAGATATAGTAAATATGGGAATTAGAAGTGAGCTACAACCAATAATGGGTGAAAAAAGAACATTTTTTTGCTGCAAGTTACACACTTTCTAAGGATGAGAAAATCAAATTTTGCAAGATGTTATCTGCACTTAAAGTTCCAGATGGATACTGTTCTAACTTAAGAAATTATGTTTCTATGGAAGAATTAAAGCTTTATGGCCTAAAATCTCATGACTACCATACTTTGATCCAACAACTTCTTCCACTGGCACTACGAGGATTGTTGAATAAGAACATGAGATCCACAATAACTAGACTAAGTTTGTTCTTCAATGCACTTTGCAAAAAAGTTGTGAATACTTGCAATCTTAGTTTGCTACAAGAAGAACTTGTGAAGACTTTATGTTTGATGGAAAAGAATTATCCTCCTTCATTTTTTGACATAATGGTTCATTTAACCGTACACCTTGTACGTGAAGTCCAGTTATGCGGACTAGTATATTTAAGATGGATGTATCCTTTTGAAAGATTCATGAAGATCTTAAAAGAATATGTACGCAATCGCAATAGGCTAGAAGGTTGCATTGCAGAATGTTATATTGCTGAAGAAGCTGTAGAATATTATTCGGAGTACTTGTCAAATATGAAAGTTATTGGGATCCCATCAATGAGAAATGAGTGTGGTGGTCAACACAGTATTGGAAAACCACTTTCTGCTTCTCATGTATTTAGAGCTGATGCGAAAGAGTTAGAGAAAGCACATCTTTATGTGTTGAAAAATACAACAGAAGTTGCAGCTATGTAGAGTAAGTCAGACCCATCACAAGTTATTTGAATCTCATTAAATGTTTTATTTTTAAAGTATGTGGTCATAACTGAATAAGTTCTAACATACAGGCAACACATGGAAGAATTGAAGGCAGCTAATCCAAATAAAATAAGGAGACAAAAGTGGCTTCAGGATGAGCATAATCGAACTTTCATAAATTAGTTGCGTGAAAAGGTATATGACTATATGGTTGGCATCTTCTAGGAGATCATCATTTGTTTATACTTAACTATCATTTATGTTGCTGAATTTTAAAAATGAATGTAGCTTGCTTCTGAGATTAAGGAATCCAGTAACGTAATTTCCGATACATTGAGGTGGATATCTCATGGACCCCAACCCCAAGTGATAAGATATGATGGATATCTTATAAATGGAGTTCGATTTCACACCCAAAAACGTGATAGTACCAAATGTGTTCAGAATAGTGGTGTCACCTTAATTGCTAAAACAATGCAAGTGTCTAGCTCGAAGGACAAGAACCCGATAATTTCAAACATGTCCTTTTATGGGGTTCTTTAGGACATATGGGAACTTGATTATATTGAATTTAAGGTGGTAGTTTTTAAGTGTCAGTGGGTTGATAGCTCTAGTGGAGTTAAAGAAGACGAAGATGGATGCACATTGGTTGATCTTACGAAAATTGGACATAAGTCAGATTCTTTTATTTTGTCGACTAATGCCCAGCAAGTGTTTTATGTAGAAGATTGAAATGATCCAGCTTGGTCGATTGTAGTTCCAAACTCAAGGCACATGTTTAATGGTTATTCAAATGATGACGAGTTAGGTGATATGGTATTAGAACATTGTGTTATCAAATCATTGCCTAATATACAGTCTTTTGATATTATGGATGATTCCCATCTACCTTATGTGTGGGATGATAGTGATGGTACTTGGATTGCCAATAATTAATATGAAATGGTAATAGCTTTGTTAATCGTACATTCGCTTGTTTTTATTATTTTATTATATTTATTTTTATATATTATATTTTTTATTAAAATAATATAATTTACTCTTATTGTATAGGTTGCTGATATGAATGAAGAACCTACGTCAAGCGCAGAAAAGGTCAAAAGAAAAAGGGGTCCAACAACTATGCCTAGATAATAAAAGCTAGGTATCATGGAGAAGTAAAGGAGCTGACTTACAATAGAAGAGGACAATCTTTAGGGGAGGTTAATACGGAAATGCAAAGTTATCTAGGTGTTATTGCCAGAACCACTGTGCCTATTAATTTCAAAAATTAGCTTTTAGTTCCTGAAGAACTGAAAAACAAAATTTGAATTCAAATAAAGGTAAGTTTTTTTTTAATTTTTTTAATTGAATTTTGATTTCATTAGTATGCTCTTATGTATTTCTATGTTTTTGTAGAAAGCTTATAATGTGCCAGTTGAAGGAAAGAATCATATTTTGTCATTTGCTTGTACAAAATGGAGACAATTTAAGTTCAAGTTGAGGACAAAATTCTTGAATCCATTGGAAGATATGCGGCCCTTATTTAACAACCCTCCTAAGAACTATCCATTCATAAAAAAAGATGCTTGGAATGCCTTTGTCAGCAGGTATAGTTCTCCAGAATTTAAGGAATGGAGTAGGTTGCAAAGTGAAAGAGCAAAAAGCAATGAGTATCGACATCATTCATCTAGGCATGGATTTGTTAATATGGAAGAAAAGATAGTAAGTGTTGAATATTTAGTTCTGCATTGTTGAGTAATTATTAGCTTATTTTTTATTAATATATTCATTGTTTAATAATTATAGAAAAAAGAGAGGCACTGATGAAGACATTGGACGAAGTGTTGTATGGAAAGCTGTTTATTCAAAAGGTGATGGTTCTGATAGTGAAGTCATCCAAGAAGTCATACAGAAGATTGTAAGTAAATTGTTATTATTCATTTAATAGCTAATTATAGATTCTTTATAACTTCCTAATGTATGGTTCGTTTTGTCTACATATCAGGATGAATATACAATGAAGGTGAAAGATGGATCAATACAAGAATCGGGACAAAAGACATACTAGGAATGGAATTAGGAAATCCTGAACATGGTGGTTGAGTAAGGGGTGTTGGAGGCATGGTTACCCCTAAAACCTATTTCAATATTTCGAAAAGAATAAAAACAAGCGAGCTCTTACAACATTTGTTAGAAGAACAAAAAATACTGAACCAACAACAAAGAGAAGATGCAGAGGAAAGAAAATCATTACTTGATGAGCTACGTAAACTTCATGAAGAAAATGCAAAGTTGAGAGATATTTCAAAAATTGCTGCAAGTGCTCAATATGTTTCAGACAAAGCTAGCTGCTGCTCAATTAAAAAACTGCATCCAAATAAAACTGTTGCTGATTCTGATAGACAAAATGATGAAAATATAGAATTTATTGCCATTGGACAAAGAAACATGCAAAAGGTATGTTAATATTTACTTATATTTGTAGCATTTTATTTAAATTCATAGTACTTATATTTTCTAATGTTATTGCTTTGAAGGAAAAACCATGCAAATTGATAGTAGAATCTATTAATAATATAATTGGATATGGTACATTGATTGAGAATGTAGAACCAAACTCTGTTGTACATGGAGTTCCTTTGGGTATTCATAATTATCGTGTATCTATTAATGTTTGTTTTGACGATGATGCTCTCCTTCCAATAACAATTGGTGATGATCCTATGAAAGTTAAAGATTTTGTTGGTTCTCATGTTGCATGGTCTCGATTATTAGTTATTGATGATCAAAGAAAGGTATCTGAAACCTTTTAACTTATCTTTAAATTTGTGATTAAGTTATATTGATACACTATTTGTTATGTAACATATGTGAATTGAATTTCATTATTATGAACAGGCTAAGATTATCCCGCAAAAATTACAGATAGAAAACAAAGAAAAGGGTCCATGGAGTTTGTCATATTTAAAGAATCACATTGCAAAAAGTTTGGGAGATACAAATACAATAATGGAGGTATTGGATGTTGGTGTCTTTGGTCATGAACGGGTTTGTTACATTATTCGAGAAGATATCGATAACTTTTGCTCAATGGATAAGATTACTTCTAATTGTATTATACTATATATGAGGTAACAAGATATTTTTTATATTTTTGCATTTCATATGCAATTATTATATGTTACAAGTTTCTAATAAAAACTATGGGATTGAATAATTTGATTTGTGTAGCTATTTGTACAACCAAATCAAGAAATCAAAAATGCTCAACATGTATGGCTTCATAGACCCTGGACAGATCTCTGTACACTCTGGATCGGCCAGATTTGATTGCTAAAAGATTAGAGCGTTGTTATGTGGATCAATTGTTTCTAGCTCCTTATAACTCTGGGTAAGTAGTTTTTTAATAAAAATTGATACTTTTGATATTAAGTTGTTGATTATTGTTATTATGTTTATGAATGGATCACTGGTCCTTGGTGGTTATTGACCTTCATGGGGACAAAGTATATTTTTTGATTCTATTGGATGTTCAGTGGAAAAAGAATTGAAAGGAGTTATTAATACGTAAGTATTATTTCTTTTAATTTTGTAATAATTTGTCTGGATTATATCATTTGAGTCTCACACTATTACTACACTTTGTTAAATTAGTGCACTCAAAATATACAATGCTAAAGCTGACAGAGTTGCAAGAAAAATACTTACTTGAGAGTCAATTAAGGTATATTGAGTTGCGTATTCTTTTTAATAATTCATAAAATTAGATCTTATTTATTTTAATCTTATAAAAACTTTTAAATTCATTTTTCAAGTGTCCAAAGCAACCATCAGGTGTTGAATGTGGCTATTATGTCATCATGTATATGAAGGAGATCATTGAGAATTATATCATTTCAACCGATGATATTATTGCGTAGATGATTCACATAAGTTCTATTTTTTATGATTTTAGGTTTTTATATCATGTATTATTTAGTGCTCTTTTTATGAGTAACTTATATGAAAAGGTTTGTTATTATTGCGTACATGATTCATATAAGTAGTACTTTTTATGATTTTAGATTTTTGTATCATGTGTTATTTAGTGCTCTTTTCTGATTAACTTATGTATATATGCAGTTTGGCGAGAAGAAAACTTATAAACAAGAAAAGATCGACATTATGCGCGGAGAATGGGTCGAGTACTTACAAGGTTTCATTTGAAGAAATGTTATGTGGAAAGATGTTTGTATGATAGTATTGAACATTTTAATTCAATATATTTGAGGTTTTTGGAATTGAAACTATATGTTTGTATGACAGTAAATGTTTGTATTACAGTTTGCATGGAGAATTCAATATTTTTAGGATTTTTTTTGAAATTAAAATTATATGTTTATATGACAGGATTTGATATTAGACTACATTTTTAATATCAAAACGTAGTCTAAATGTTCATAATAGACTACATTTTTTGAAAAACGTAGTCTAAATGTATTTAAAGACTACGTTTTATTGACTTTAGACTACATTTTTTGATAAAAATATGTCTAAATGTTTTTAAAGACTATGTTTTATTGACTTTAGACTACATTTTCTGATAAAAATGTAGTCTAAATATATTTAAAGACTACGTTTTATTGACTTTAGGCTACATTTTCTGATAAAAACAAAACGTAGTCTAAATGTGTTTAAAGACTACGTTTTATTGACTTTAGACTACATTTTCTGATAAAAACGTAGTCTAAATGTATTTAAAGACTACGTTTTATTGACTTTAGGCTACATTTTCTAATAAAAACATAGTCTTTGTACAGTTATAGACTACATTTTCTGATAAAAATGTAGTCTAAATGTATTTAAAGATAACGTTTTTTCAACTTTTAACTACGTCTAAAAACGTAGTCTAAAAGGGACTTTTAACTACAGTCACACTTTTAACTACACTCACCTAGACAATGGTTTAGAAAATGTAGTCTATATATAAAAGACTATGTTTTTTAGACATAGTCTAATTAAAAAATTGTTGTATGGGAGATGATTTAGTTTTTTTATTTTTCAGACTATCCAACCTTCGTCGCATGCCAATTATCCTAAGGCTCTATAAGAAAAATCAAAGAAAATGGAACAACCTAAAAAGCTCAATAAAAATATTAAAAGTGTACAATCAACATGATCAAAAGGTAACATAATTAGATAAAAGATATACAAGAGAAAAGCATAATCATCTATATGCATATTTTAATTTATATAGTATCTATATTATACATTAACTACATGTTAAAAATTATGTGATAGTCACATGCTAGCATCGATTTTCTAATTAAAATTATAAATCATCAAATTAATCTGATGGACTAATCATGACCACACTCCAACTCGTGGTTGGGTCTTCATGCTATATTTTTGCTCATGATGAGGCTATCTATAATACCCTACTCTTGCTCATAATTGGCTATCCATGAATCATGATACTGCTTGTGATGAGTCTATTCACATTACTATGCTCCTATTCGTATCTAGCTATCTATCATGCTATGTTCTTGCCCATGATGAGGCTATCCACATTACTGTGCTCTTGCTTGTATCTTACTATCCATGTGCCATGTAGGAGCTCATGATGAGGCTGTAGGGAGAAATAAACTCCGAGGCATGCATATTTTAAAATTTGATAACTATTATCAATGCAAAAACTAAAAGATTACATATTAATTTATCTAATATGCATCAAGATCATATCTTTACCTTATATAGGATCGCTTGATCTAAAATATGCATATAAAATAATCATCAAGATCATATCTTGATCCTCAACATAAGAAGTCGTACTTCTTATCTTAAATCATGCCTTAAGTTTTAGGGATCATATCATTTACTTTAAGGGCAGTTGGTAAATCCTTTTATGCTCTGCAGCCATTCAATCGTCCGACCTCTAGTATCGTCCACGCGAAGTCCCGAATGATCGGATTTTCGAGAGTACTAGCTCACAGAAAAATGACTTTGCTGATCTTGAATCTGTTGGGAATTGTATCCTAAAGCCAATCATTTGATGATTGTGCTAATATAAATTATATATAAATTGATATATTAATAAAAGTTATTCAGCAGTTTATTCATTACAAGAACATCTTCTTAAAACTCCTAATAGTAATGAAGCCATCAGGATCTTCCTTCACGATAAAGGAGGATTTATCTTTGAAGGTCCTTAAAAGAGTTCGCGACCAAATGATATACTATGACAGGGCCATAGTACTATCAATTATAGGACGTTGTATATCATATTTGTTGGTTGTCCTCTTAACCAAGGAGTGTAGAGACACTAGTATGACATACATGTGAATGTGTAGGAGTACATTTCACCAAACGTGACTCATTTCCGAATACTCTGCTATCAAGAGTTAATCCAAAAAGATATGGGTATAAGTATCCTTTAGACCTGAAGATCACAACCGGTGACTTGCAAGCAACTCATTGTACTTAGGTGCCGGACCACCTGGATTTCTAATCCAGCTACGAAAGATTACTGGGTGTAGTCAAGTACTTATGGTAGTTAGTTGTGGATCAAGATGGAATTTGACCTATCCCGTTAAAAGGAGAAATGCTTGTGTTTCAATTTAGTAAGACCTTGGCCAAGGCACTTCATGTGAAGGTCACATGATCACTAAAATTGAAATCACTTTATGGATTTGATGTTTAGAGTTGACAGGCTCTTAAGCCATCATTAGCATTTATGGTCAAGAGGATGAATTATACGGTAACTGTTTCTTAGGGTTCTTGGAGTTTGCTCGGCAACTCTTCGACCTATCCGGACGTCGGGTTCCATTGCTAGATGGGCACATCGATTAGTATAGAAAGTTGTTTCTATGCTACCGGCTTAGGTTCGAACCTAGAGAGTCACATCCATAGAAGTTTCCTAGGATGATCTATTTGCTGATCAACGATTGAGAATCATATATGATTTAATTAATCAATTTGATTGATTGAATTATCTCAATTGGGCTAAGTACAAGTGAATAAGATTCAATTTGGTTTAAGTCTACTAGAAGGACTAGTCAATTTCAAATATTGATTTGAAATTAGCCTTGATTTGGATTTAAATAGATTCAGGACTAGCCAAATTTGATTTGGGCTAGGACCATGATCTATGTGGGTTCAGTCCAATAAATTTAGATCATATTAAACCATCACCTAAACTCAGACCTCTCGCATAAGTATATCACATGATGAGATAACTAATGTATAAGAGATTAAATTCTCATTTAGAATTTAATGCATTAATTTAAACCTCTCCAAACCATTTCCATCGGAATTCTAAGTGTTAGAATTAAAGTGGAATTAATGTGCCTCTTTGAATCAACCAGGCGATGGAATTCTAAGTGTTAGAATTCACATCTCTTTAGTTCTCACTAACGTTGGAATTAACAAAATGCCACATCTCCTTGGTTTTCATCGAATGTCCGAATTAACACCTATTTGGTTCGGCATCTCTTTGCTTTTTACCAAACGACGGAATTCTTATTGTCAGAATTCAATGGGCAGGCTGAAATGAGACTATAAATAGAGGACATCCCTCACCAGATTATAACAACAATAATAACACAAGACATGTCGTGGATTGAAATTCTAAAAAGGTTAGAATAGAAAATCCTGGTGATTCTGGTGTTAGCAAAATCTTGGTGGATCTTGGAGGGAGATTCAAGTGGGAGGATTCAAGATCAGCAAAGTCATTTTTCCATGAGCTAGCACTCTCAAAATCCGATCATTCGGGGCTTCGCGTGGACGATACTAGAGGCCGGACGATTGAACGGCTGGAGAGCACAAAAGGATTTACCAACTGCCCTTAAGGTAAGTGATATGATCCCTAAACCTTAAGGCATGATTCAAGGAAAGAAGTACGACTTCTTAGGTTGAGGATCAAGATATGATCTTGATGATTATTTACATGCATATTTTAGATCAAGCGATCCTATATAAGTTAAAGATATGATTTGATGCATATTAGATAGATTAATATGTAATCTTTTAGTTTCCGCATTGATAATAGTTATCAAATTTTAAAATATGCATGCCTCAGAGTTTATTTCTTCCTATAAATGGTATCAGAGCCATGGTTTTGATATTGATCTAATTTATTGCATGTATATTAATGTTCTTATTAATTATGTAATTATGGCTAAAACTGATTACAAGGCCATATGGTCACAGATGGATTAAAAATCCAAATTACCGGTATTCTGTGACATATTGCCGTGCGGTTGTTCTATCATCGATGCTTAGTCTAAAGAAAATTTAAATTGAGCTTTGGCATCAAAACAGAGATTACACTCACTCTCAAAAATGTTTTATATTGATGTTGTATAAAAGCATGATATTTGCATGTTTAGTATAAAAACATAGATATGAGATATGATGGCTTGTAGTCTATGTTAGGAAACATACAAATATTTATGAGAGTTTTATTTGAATGTCAAATATTAATTCATAATCTTTTTAGATATGATCTAAATATAGGAATTATAAGTAGTAACATAATGCAAGTGATGCTTGCTTGAAATATATGACATGTAAACATGAAATATTTAATCTTTTGGGTTAGCTAAATCGAGTCCATAAAGGGTTAGACCCTAAGGTTTAAATCAACTGGACTAAAAGAGTATTTGATCGAATCTAAATTAATTGTAGTGATCATGTCCTTCTTTTTGATTAAACCAAATGGAAGTAGATTAGGCTCCGTGGTTGAGCATGAATCTCTTAGATGATCAAATCAAAATTGGTTAACCATATGATGTCAAGGTGAGTTGGCAAGTTGCTATAGGATCAACGATCGAATGGTTTTTAATTGGGAGCTACTCGCATTGATGCATCTTTAACGAGTTAATGGCATATCCCTCCCATCGATCTCACTCACCTGGTCAATATGGTGAACCATTTATGATTTAGATCATTTACTTGATTCTGGTTGATCCATGCCTGTAAGAAAATCAGTCTGACTGATTTAGGTGCCACTTAACCTGACTTAATCTTGTTTCATTCTACCAATTTCATAGATTCAGTGGAAGAACTTGATTAGTCAATTTATCTTCATATTATTAAATCCTCTAAAATTATTAGGTCCTTAAAATGAAATAGTTATATGATAACTATATCATAGCCTCCCATTAAGGTGGGTGATAATGAGTCCGATGTCTTGATAATCATTGGAGGCACTCCATGCTTGGTGCTTGTCAACCATCAGAATTATCATTCATTATATGATAAGTCAGCGTAACTATTAAATAGATAGTCAAGTGAGCCAAGCTTCACTCGAGCTTGGTTGTCTATTGATAGGTTACACTGATTATATCATTTAATGGTTAGACCTAACCAGAACTTTCAGTGGAGACACTCCATGCCTACTGAAGAGGTACATGGGGCAAAATTGAACACTAAGAATTGTTTTGGGAAACAATTGGTTTTGAACCTACTCTTAGATGCATATGGGTTGGCCAAGCTTCACTTGGGCCTGTATGTAGTCTATGTAGATCTTAGTGCCCACTAAAGAATTAAGAATAATTCTTCAAATTGGGGTGTAAAGGCTGCCAATTTGAACAAAATAGTGGGAGAATCTTTAGACTAAAGTCCAAGTCTTTAGATTGAATCAATTATATACTAATAAACTTTAGTTTTTTCTTATGCAGAAAATGACCACTAATTTATCATTAAGGTCCCTATTGGATAGTGACTAGTTAAATGGTTCAAATTTCAATAGCTGGTTTAAAAAACTTAAGATCGTCCTTGAGCATGAGAGGATTCTATATATTCTGAATAATCCTATACCAAAGAAACCTGATGCAAATACCCAAAGTTCTAAGAAAGACACTTATCAGAAGTGGCTCAGTGATAGAACTAGCGTGCGTTGCATCATGCTAGCAGCAATGAACAATGAATTCCATCGCCGGTTCGAGAATGCTCAGCCAGAAGAAATCATTCAAGCGTTGAATGAATCTTTTGGCACACCCGACGACGTTGAAAGGCACAAGACTAGTTGTGCTATTTTTAATGCTCGAATGAGGGATGGATCTCCTGTCACTGATCATGTATTGTATATGATCGAGAAGATAGAACTCCTAAGCAAGCTCGGCTTTCCCCTACATGAGCAGTTGGGAAAAGATGCGATCCTAAATTCCTTGCCTTCATCATTCCGACCTTTCCTTACTCATTTTCGAATGACAAAGCTTGCAGTCAACTACCATGGTTTGTTGGGGTTGTTATAGAACTTTGAGAAGGATAACCAGCTCTCTAAGGGTTTGGTTAATATGGTTGAAGGATCTAAGGTAGGGCGTCAACCCTTTGAGAAAGGGAAGAAGAAAAAGAATAAGAAAAAGGTGCAACATGCTAGGATATCTATAAGGGGTCAGATGCAGAAGAAGAAAGTTGATAAATGTCAAGCTGAATGCTTTCACTGCAAGATGCAAGGGCACTGGAAGAGGAACTGTCCTCTTTACATTGCCACACTTGATCCAAACAGGCCAAAGAAGAAAAAGGGGCAATATGTTGCTCAACAAGGTATTTATATGATAACACCTTGTAATTTTTCTATATATGATAATCAGACCTGGGTATTAGATACCGGGAGTCCTTTTAACATTTGCAATTCATTGGAGGGACTACAGGTCACTAGAAGATTTGAGGACAATGAAAGATTCCTTAATGTTGGCGATGAAAGATTAGTTCTAGTACTGGCATTAGGAGTTCTTGAAATAGTTTTCAATATAAATGTCATTATACTAAATGATTGTCATTTTTGCCCAACATTCTTGTTGAACATAATTTTTGTAGGCCTTCTGGCTAAAAGTAATTATGAAATTTCAATAAAGGATGTTACTTTGAATATCATTATGAATGGAATCACTGTAATGACTGGGCATTTATCTAATGGCATTTATCCAATGGCATTTATATATTATCATAGCCTGTGAATGTAATGTACAACTCAAGTAAGCGCCCTAGAACAACTGAGGTCACAGACATTTATCTTTGGCACCATCGACTGGGTCATATCAATAAGAACAGATTAAATAGGTTAACTCAGGAGGGCATCCTTCGAATTGATGATTGTGAATCATTAACTACCTGTGAATCCTGTCTTCTTGGTAAAATGACCAAGTCATCTTTTACTGAAAAAGGTGAAAGAGCCAAAGAGCTATTGAGTCTAGTACATACTGATGTATGTGGACAAATGAGCACTTGTGCCAAAGGTGGATATTACTACTTCATTACTTTTACAGACGACCTTTCTAGGTTCGGTTATGTCTATCTTATGAGACATAAATCTGAGTCATTTGAAATGTTCTAACTATATCATAAAGAAGTAGAAAAATAAATAGGAAAATGTATTAAGATCCTTCGATCAGATCGAGGAGACGAATACCTTTCCAATGACTTTGTGACATATTTAAGAGAGAATGGGATTCTCTCTCAATGGACTCCTCCTGCAACACCGCAACATAACGGTATGTCGGAAAGAAGGAATCAAACTCTATTAGACATGGTTCGGTCCATGATGGGTTTTGCAAGCATGCCAATATCATTTTGGGGATACGCATTAAAATCAGCTTGTCATATTCTTAATAAGGTTCCAAGTAAGTCTGTTTCTAAAACTCCACATAAGATGTGGTATGGACATAAACCGGTTATCACCTATCTGAGAGTCTGGGGGTGTCCGGCTTATGTAAAACGTGCAAAATCATACAAACTTGAACCTAAATCTGACAAATATTTTATCATTGGCTATCCAAAAGAAACCAAAGGATATTACTTCTACAATACTGAAGAACAAAAGTTATTCATTAGTAATAGAGCAGTTTTTCTTGAAAAGGAGTTCCTTAGTGAAGGAACAGATAGCTCTAATATTGAACTTGAGGAAGTTCATCAAGTAGAAGGAACAATACAAACCAGTGAACCCTTAGAATCTAAGTTGATTAGATCAAACTTAAAACCCATTTTATATGCACCATTAAAGCGATCTGGTAGAGTACCACATCAACCGGATAGATTGTTGGCCCAGATGGCAACCCAAGAGGGGGGGGTGTGAATTGGGTTCTTTAAAAAATTAGCCTTTTTAAAATAGTTTGCTTGAGATTAAAGAAGGCAAATGCAAGGTAACTATAAAGTGTAGTGAATAAGATAGAGATAGAGAAAGAGACAATGGAACACAGCAAACACAAAAGATTTTATAGTGGTTCGGTGTATCCAACACCTACGTCCACTCCCAAGAATCACTTGGGTCCACACTATAATCACCCTAGATTACAGTAGAGTTGTTTTACAAGCTCACAACTCGAACTTGTTGTTTTCCCGGGCGCACAACGAACCCAGCTGGTTTTCAAGGGCTCACCAGCACAAAACCCTAGATTACAGTAGAGTTGTTTTACAAGCTCACAACTCGAACTTGTTGTTTTCCCAGGCGCACAACGAACCCAGCTGGTTTTCAAGGGCTCACCAGCACAAAAACCCTAACCCAAGCTTAACCAAGCTTGAACCGAGGTAAAACTACCTCCTCTAGTTCAATCCCCCAGATTGAACTAGGCACAAACAAATAAGTATTGTTTTTGAAATACAAAGCTCCTCAATGAGCAAATATACAAATTAAGAATAACAAGGTTTAGAAAAGCCTGATTTGTAGATAGGTTGGCTTTTGAGCTTTTCTTCTTTTCTTCTTCTCCTTGCTGGATTGAATCAAGCCTCAGCTCCGATTCTTCATAGTTGAATCAGTTGAGAAGAGTTGAAAAGCAAGAAACGAATCTCCTTTCTCCAAGTTGGGAAATCCACCAAGACTTTGATTTGAATGCTTTGGATTCCTCTTGAGCTTTTTGGAGTGGAGTGGATTTGAGCTAGAAGGTTTTCCTCTTAAGATTCAAGCTCTCGGATTTTGAAATGGGATTTGTCTATCTCAGATTTTCTCTCTTTTTCTTTCTATTTTTCGTTCCCTTTTTTTTGAACAATAGACTTCCCTTTTTATAGATTTCTTTCACACCATTTTTGGAAGAAAACTATCCGTTGGAGTGTACCTTGTATCAAAATATATCCGTTAGAAATAAGGTAAAATAGAAATATTACCGTTAGAGCTGATCTGGCAACTTGATTTTTCGTTCCAGGTGGGTTGGAGTCGACTCTAACTTTTCTGGAGTCGGCTCTAGCTCGAGGCATTTCAAAACAGTATTTCTGGAGTCGTCTCTGGCTTTTCTGGGGTCGACAAGAACTTTTCGGAGTCGACTCTAACTTACCCGGAGTCGACTCTAGGTCGGGGCCAGAAAAATCGACTTTCTGCTTCTTCTGTGAGAGTCGACTCTAACAGTCTCGGAGTCGACTCTAACGTCCGTGCCAGTTCCAGAGTCGGCTCTGTGATTCTCGGAGTCGACTCTAATGTCTGCAATTCTTACCTAGACATTAGATTCGATCCAGAACACTATGTAACTCCTGATTTTGATCATTCAATAGTCTTATAATCTGAAACACTAAATCAAAATCATCAGAGCCTTCAAGAGTTATACTCAGATAGTTTTGTTAATCATCAAAATCATCAATTGGGTCAACAATCTCCCCTTTTTGATGATAACAAAAACTTTGAGTATATGCATTCAAAAATTCAATCAAACTAAGGATTATAGTCATTTTGAACTTTAAACATTTGAAATTTAGGTTTTGATGCCAATGTTCAACGTAAACTTTAAAATTGTGCATGAGTTCAATAATCCATCAATTATGAATATTTAATCTTAATGTGCATAAAATTGCAAATGAGCTTTTTGTTAAGCTCCCCCTGTATATAAGCATCAAATTTTAACAGATTAACATTTCAAGTCATTTTGCATAAACAATTAATTCTCCCCTTTCTTTCTTTCTTTATGCATATATAACCATTTCTCCCTTCATTAAAATTTTCAAGTCTTTGCATATTCAATATTCATATTCAATCTTTCTTTGCATACAACCTTCTTTTATTAAACCTTTGCATATTCAAACATCTCAACCATCTCTCCCCCTTTTTTGTTATCAGAAATAAGGAGAGTATTAGATAAAGAAAGTTATATATAAAAATTGTAGACTCAATAAAGCATAGGGATCCAAGCAATCAATATTTGAAAAAGTGAAATTGTATTTCATAAGCAAGAACCATTACATTAGTTGATTCATTTACATTTCAAAATGAAATACATTAGATATTCAAAAACTTCCTAAGTACAAACTATCAAACTCAAAATCAAGGTCAAATGTGTTTGAATACAATTTTCTTCAGATGACCTATGATTTCCATTACATCATCCTTTTGTGATTTCTTAAAGTTTTCAAGGCAAGCTTCGATTTGAGAGACTGCAAGGTCAATGTCCTTCTTCAATTGACCCGTTGCATGAACATACGATCCTGATCCATCGGCAATGCCTTCCATCCTTTCGAAGATCTTGTGAAGCTCAGCACCAAAGGATTCAACAGAACTGCCTAAGGTAAAGGATAGCATGTCCAGTCTCGAATTTAGTTCTTCTTTCAACAGATTAAAGTCTTCTTTTAATTTAGAAATTTCTTGAGATCTCTGGCTATCATACTCAGCAAGCAAACCTCTTAACTGATCAAGTTGCTCATCAGAGAATCTCCCAGAATTTATTATAGGCTGATGTGGAGGTGAGGGAATAGAACTGGGTCCGGCCTCTGAAGGTCCAGCTGAAGAAGGTCCCGCAATAGATGGATCAGGGACAGATGGTCCCTCAGTGGATGGTCCCGGGATGTCTTCTACTCTGGTTTCCTCTGCCCTTTCTCTTTCTGCTCTTTCCTCTCTTCCTCCCTTTATCCAAACACCATTTACTTTCTTGAAGCCCATCCGATGAATAGTAGATATGCTATAATAATCAGTGTGTCTCAGTTTTCTTAAAGGTTCATTTTCCATAATGAGCACACCCTGGCTTCTAAAGACTAGTGTCAGAATCATACCGTATGGCAGTGTTGATCTCTTCTTTGTAGCTGCCTCTGCCATGTATCCAATCATCATGCCAGCTAAATTGACTGGCCTTCCAGTTATAATGCAGTCCATCAACAGAACGTCTCGCTCCGAGACATACTCGAATCTCCCAATTTTTGGAAATAAGATTCTTCCACAGATATTATGCAATAATCTGAGTTCTATTCAACTGATTTGCAAAGATTTCTTCAAACTCAGTCACATCTCTCCCTAGCATCCTTGTCAGTGCCCCACTTCTATCCTCATGTTGATATTCCATCAATCCGATAGTGGGCATTTCTAATAGTTTCCAAGAATCTCCGAGGTAATGGTCACTCTTGTTCCTCTTACAATGCTTATTAAACCACCTTCTCCTCTGCTTAATCCGTTGTAAAACTCTCTTACTAAAGCAGGATAAGTGGGTAAATCAAGTGAGCAAAATTTTTCCCATCCCATTTCCTTTAAATATCTTCCAATAGAGAAACCTTCCGATTCAAATAAATCAAAGTTTACTTTTCTCCCAGTGGTAATGGTCTTACCCGCTAAATGGTCAACCTTTGGTGAAGATGGTGAAGGAGGGAATCCTCTTGAGTGGCCGAAGAGGAAGAAGGCGAGGGTTGCCTCCGAACAGTGCGTCTCTTCGTTGGAACGGATGCTCCACCGACGAATCCGCGCCTCTTAGGTGCCATTGAGAAGATTGGAAGATTAATCAAGGGTTTTGAGTAGATTTGGGGAAGTTGGAAAGGTTTTGGAGTTCTTTGGATAGGTTTAGGAGACGATTGGAATGATTGGGGGTCGACTCCGCCTTTTTATTTTTGACCTAGCTCGACTTAGAGTCGACTCCCGAAAACTGGGTGTCGGCTCCGAACCAGAAAATCTGTCAGCGCTCGTATTAGAGTCGGCTCCACAAAAGCCAGAGTCGGCTCTAATCACTTAGACAGAACATCAAAAACTCAGGTGTCGACTCCACAAACTGTCAGAGTCGACTCTAACAGTTTCAGAGATAAAAAATTAAGTTTCAAGAATTTGAAACTATTCAAATTAATCATCAAATTATAGATTAATGTTCTTTAGCAATTGGGGAAACAATGAATCAAGATCTAGATAGATTTCCTTATTGAAATATCAAGATTTTTCAAGAAAATGATGAAATCTAGATAGATGTCCTTAAGAGTTTCAGAAAACTATTCCAAAGGATCACAAACTCCTAATTCTCCTCTAAGATAACAAAATCTCTCTTCACTTAAGGGTTTTGTTAATATATCTGCAAGTTGTTCTTCAGTATTCACATAATCAAGACAAATTTCATTATTGGCTACATGTTCTCTTATAAAGTGATATCTTATTTCAATATGCTTTGTTCTTGAATGTTGAATTGGATTTTTAGTTAGATTTATTGCACTTGTATTATCACATCTTATAGGTGTCTTATCAAGTGTGATACCATAGTCTTCAAGTTGTCTCTTAATCCATAGGATTTGAGCACAGCAACTTCCAGCTGCAACATATTCTGCTTCCGCAGTAGATAATGCAACCGAATTTTGCTTTTTGCTAAACCATGAGATTAAGTTACTTCCTAAAAATTGGCATGCACCACTTGTGCTTTTTCTATCTAACTTGCATCCAGCATAATCAGAATCTGAGTATGCAATCAGATTTAATGTGGAGTCTCTAGAATACCATAAACCTACATTTTTTGTTCCACTTAAGTATCTTAGTATTCTTTTAACAGCTATTAAGTGTGATTCTTTAGGTTCTGATTGAAATCTAGCACATAAACATACAGAAAACATAATATCTGGTCTACTTGCGGTTAAATAAAGAAGGGATCCGATAATACCTCGATAATACTTTTGATCAACCTTTTTACCTTCTTCATCTTTGTCCAGCTTGCATGAAGGACTCATTGGTGTTCCGAGGGGTTTAATTGATTCCATACCAAATTTCTTTAAAATCTCTCTTGTGTACTTTGTTTGGTTGATAAAGATACCCTCTTTGCTTTGTTTGATTTGGAGTCCAAGGAAGAAGTTGAGTTCTCCCATCATGCTCATCTCGAATTCTCCCTGCATTAACTTGGCAAATTCTTGACATAGAGAATCGTTAGTAGCACCAAAAATAATGTCATCAACGTATATTTGTACTACAAGTAAATCTTTACTTTTTCTTTTCAAAAATAATGTTTTATCAACATTTCCTCTTGTGAAATCATTTTCAATTAAAAATTTACTTAGTCTATCATACCAAGCTCTAGGTGCTTGTTTCAAACCATATAATGCCTTGTGTAATTTAAAAACGTGATTTGAAAATTCATGATCTTCAAAACCTGGTGGTTGTTCAACATAAACTTCTTCATTTATAAATCCATTTAAAAATGCGCTTTTAACATCCATTTGAAATAAGTTAAAATTCATATGACATGCAAATGCAAGTAAAAGTCTAATGGCTTCTAATCTAGCTACTGGTGCAAAGGTTTCATCAAAATCAATACCTTCTTCTTGATTATATCCTTTTGCAACTAATCTAGCTTTGTTTCTAATTACTATGCCATTTTCATCTAGTTTATTTCTATAAATCCATTTTGATCCTATTACTGAATGATTTTTAGGTCTTTCCACTAATGTCCATACATTATTTCTTGTAAATTGATTTAATTCTTCTTGCATTGCTAACATCCAATTATTATCTTTTTCAGCTTCTTCTATGGTTTTAGGTTCAATTTGTGATACAAAAGCAAGATGATTACTAATATTTCTCATATATGATCTAGTTCTTATTCCTTGAGATGGATCACCTATAATCAATTCCTTGGGATGACTATGAGCATATCTCCAGTCTCTTGGAAGATCTATATCATTATGATCAATATTGACATCATCGTCCTTATGTGAATCATCATCTTTAGCTTCTTGCTCATGATCTGAAGATACTTCAATATTAAGTTTTTCAAGATCTTTTTCAATTATGTTTGTATCTTCCTCATCATCAAGCTTTTCAGAACTAGATGCTAAAGACTCATCGAAAACTATATGAATGGATTCTTCAACTACTAAGGTTTTCTTGTTAAATACTCTATAAGCTTTACTAGTTGTTGAATATCCTAAAAAGATTCCTTCATCAGATTTAGCATCAAATTTTCCTAAATTATTTTTACCATTATTATGAATAAAACATTTACATCCAAATGTATGAAAGTATTTTATATTGGGTTTTCTTTCATTCCATAATTCATAAGGTGTTTTCTTTAAGATTGGTCTTATTAGGGCTCGATTTAAGATGTAGCATGCTGTGTTAATAGCTTCCGCCCAAAAGTACTTTGGTAGGTTGCTTTCGCATAGCATGGTACGGGCCATGTCTTCTAGAGTCCTATTTTTCCTTTCAACTACACCATTTTGCTGTGGAGTCCTAGGGGCTGAAAAATTATGATTAATACCATTTTCAGTGCAAAACTTTCAAATAAGTGATTTTCAAATTCTGTTCCATGATCACTTCTTAGAGATACTATGGTAGTGTTTTTCTCATTTGTGACTTTCTTGAAGAATTTCAGAAATATCGAGAAGTCTCATCTTTGTGAGCTAAAAACATTACCCAAGTATATCTAGAATAATCATCTACAATCACTAGACCATATTTCTTTCCTCCTAGACTTGTGGTTCTAGTTGGTCCAAAAAGGTCCATGTGAAGTAGCTCTAATGCCCTAGAAGTTGAAACAACATTTTTAGATTTGAAAGAACTTCTAGTTTGTTTTCCAAATTGACATGCATCACATATTTTGTTGTTTTCAAAAACTAGTTTAGGTAAACCTTTAACTAAATCCATTTTAATTAATTTTGAAATAAGGTGTGTGCTTGCATGACCTAATCTACGATGCCATAACCATCCAATATCATTTATGTTAGCATTGTCAGCAATTAGGCAATGACTACTTTCAGATAATTTGTCTAAGTCAACTAAGTACACATTGCCATGTCTATAACCAGTAAAAACAATGCTATCATTAATAGAATTAGTTACAGTGCATATTGAAGATTTAAATGAAACATTAAAGTTTTTATCACATAATTGGCTTATACTAATTAGATTATGCTTCAAACCATCAACATAAAGTACATTATCAATAAATATAGATGGAGTTATGCGAACTTTACCAAGGCCCATAATTTGACCTTTACCGTTATCGCCAAACGTCACAACTCCACCTTTCTTTTCTTCAGGGTGATGAATTCATCTTTGTCAC
>UESW01000675.1:0-25684 GCA_900491605.1 Calamus simplicifolius | reverse complement strand
TGTAGGGGAGCAGGGTCGTCCTTCTGGTGGAGGGAGAATATACCTCCATGTAATGTATGTGGGAAACTTCATTTGAGAGAATGTAAGAGGAGAAATAAGGGATGTTATATTTGTGGTGATCTAGGTCACCTGAAGAGAGATTGCCCTAGGAGAGGGCAGCAGGCTGGTGGGCTTCCTCAGGGGCCAGTAATGCCAAGGGGATAGCCTAGTAGGAGGGGTGATGGTAGTGTTGTGGCTTCAGCCAGTCAGATGGGGCCTAATGTTAATCAGCCAGGAGGGTCATCCAGTATTCCGAGAGCCGAGGCCAGAGTGTTTGCCATGACCAGGCAGGAGGCTCAGATTGATCCTGATGTGGTGACAGGTATGCTACCCATCGATAATCATGATGTTTATATTTTAATTGATTCTGGATCTACGCATTCATTTATCTCATGTGAGTTTGCTAAGCATCTAGTTAGAGATGTGGGCCAGTTGGGTAGTCAGTTGGTAGTATCTATGCCCGTAAGGAGGCCTTTTATAGCAGACCAAGTGTATAGAGGCTGTGATATTTCTGTGGAGGGTCAGAAATTAGCAGCAGATTTGATTCCTTTGGGTTGAAAGAGTTTGATGCCATTTTGGGAATGGATTGGCTATCTGTGCATAGAGCCAGAGTAGATTGCTTAAGGAAGAAGGTGATGTTACAAACTTCTGATGATAGAGAGGTCTATTTTGTTGGTGATAGGAGGGGGTTACCCTCAGGAGTGATTTCAGCTCTATCAGCCAATAGAATGCTAGCAAAGAGATGTGAAGCCTATTTAGCTTATGCAGTGAGCCTAGAGGGCAATGGTTTAGAGCTGATGAATATCCCTGTGGTAAGGGATTTTTCAGATGTATTTCCAGAGGAGCTGCCAGGGTTATCTCCTAATAGAGGATTTGATTTCAGTATAGATCTAGCTCCAGATACCAGACCAATAGCCAGGGCACCTTATAGAATGGCTCGAGTTGAATTGAAAGAATTGAAAAGTCAGTTACAGGAATTATTGGATAAAGGGTTTATTAGACCTAGTATATCGCCATGGGGTGCACCAGTGTTGTTTGTGAAGAAAAAGGATGGTGCCTTGAGGTTGTGTATAGACTATAGACAGTTGAACAAGGTGACCATTAGAAACAATTATCCATTGCCAAGGATCGATGATTTGTTTGATCAGCTGCAGGGGGCAGAAGTATTTTCAAAGATTGATCTGAGATCTGGGTATCATCAATTGAGAATAAAGAATGAGGATATATCTAAAACTGCTTTCAGGACCAGATATGGTCATTATGAGTTCTTGGTGATGCCATTTGGCTTGACAAATGCTCCAGCTGCTTTTATGGGTATGATGAATCAAGTATTTCAAGAGTATCTAGATAAATTTGTGATAGTATTCATTGATGACATCTTGATTTATTCTAGAAGTAGTGAAGAGCATGAACAGCATCTGAGGATAGTTTTGCAGATATTAAGAGAAAATCAATTATATACAAAGTTTAGTAAAAGTGAATTTTGGCTGGATGAGGTAAAGTTCTTGGGACATGTAGTTTCAGCCAAAGGTATTATGGTAGATCCTCAAAAGATTGAAGCTATAGTAAATTGGGTATCACCTACCAATCAGACTGAGGTGAGGAGTTTCTTGGGGCTAGCAGGATATTATAGAAGATTTATAGAAAATTTCTCGATTTTGGCTTCTCCTATGACTAAGCTGCTTAGAAAGAATATCAAGTTTGATTGGTCTAATGAATGCCAGAAGAGTATGGATGAATTGAAAAAGAGATTAACATCAGCCCCAATCCTAATACTCCCTGATAGTGCCAGTGATTATGTGATCTATAGTGATGCCTCATTGAAGGGTTTGGGGTGTGTTTTAATGCAGAATGGGAAAGTGGTGGCTTATATATCTAGACAATTGAGATCCCATGAAAAGAATTACCCCACCCATGATTTGGAATTAGCTGCTGTTATATTTGTATTGAAGGTTTGGAGGCACTACTTGTATGAAAGAAATGTCAGATATTTACTGATCATAAGAGCTTGAAATATATTCTGACCCAGAAGGAATTGAATTTAAGGCAGAGAAGATGGATTGAATTGATTAAAGACTATGATTGCACTATTGAGTATCATCCAGGGAAAGATAATATTGTGGCTGATGCCTTGAGTCGAAAGTCTATGGCCACATTGGCTTCTATCAGAACCATACAGCTACCCTTGATGATTGAGTTAAGGAGGTTAGATGCAGAGCTAGCTGTAGAAGAATCAGGAGCCTTGTTGGCTACTTTCAGAGTGAGACCCCAAATGCTAGAAGAAATAAGAGAAGCTCAGTTGCTAGATCTACAGTTGCTTAAAGCTAGAGATTTAATTCAGAGTGGGTCTCAGTTAGAGTTTTCTGTTAGAGGTGATGAAGTGTTATTATTCAAGGGCAGAGTTTGTGTGCCAGCTGTGGAATCAGTGAAAGATCAAATTTTAAGGGAAGCACATAGCTCAGCTTATTCAATGCATCCAGGTAGTACTAAGATGTATAGAACTATCAAACAGAATTACTGGTGGAATGGTATGAAAAAAGAGATAGCTGAGTATGTATCTAAGTGTTTGGTGTGTCAGCAGATTAAGGCTGAACATCATGTCCAGCTGGAAAGCTTCAGCCTCTGTTTGTGCCAGAGTGGAAATGGGAGCATATAACTATGGATTTCGTTGTAGGACTCCCAAAGACCAGAAGGGGCAATGATGCTATATGGGTGATAGTTGATAGATTGACTAAGTCTGCTCATTTTCGGCCTATTAAGATTGTCTTTACCTTGGATAGATTAGCAGAATTATATGTGCATGAAATTATGAGTCGGCATGGTGTGCTAGTATCGATAGTATCAGATAGAGATCCAAGGTTCACATCTCAATTTTGGGCAGAATTACAGAAAGCTTTGGGGACTAAATTGAGGTTCAGTACAGCATTTCATCCCCAAACTGATGATCAGTCAGAAAAAAACCATCCAGACACTAGAGGATATGCTGAGAGCTTGTGTCATTGAATTTTCTGGTAGCTGGGATGATCATCTACCTTTAATAGAGTTTGCTTACAATAACAGCTACCATTCTAGCATTGATATGGCACCATATGAGGCCTTGTATGGGAGAAAATGTAGAACTCCAGTGTGTTGGGATGAGGAGGGAGAGAGAAGGCTGTTAGGCCCTGAGTTAGTGCAGCTTACAGCAGATCAAGTTAAAATTATAAGAGCTAAATTAAAGGCAGCCCAGGATAGACAGAAGAGCTATGCAGATAAAAAGCATAGAGAGGTAAAGCTTGAGGTTGGAGATAGAGTCTTTCTGAAGGTATCTCTTTGGCGAGGTATTATGAGATTTGGAAAGAAAGGCAAGTTGAGTCCCGGGTATATTGGACCCTATAAAATTCTGGAAAGCATCCAATCGGGACTCCACGCCATCTTTCTGCCTATCGCCCGAACATCTACTACACCCAGGGACGGTGATGGCGGGGCCCGGCAATGGCGGATGCCGCCTCTCGGCCTCCGGCCGTCCTTTCGGCCGTTATTCGCATCTTCGGGCTCAATGAAGCTGCAGCCGCCAATCATGCTGTGGAAGCAGCCCATCACCCGGAGGTCCCAAAGCTCTTCCCCAGCTCCAAGTATATATAAGGTAAGGGAGAGGAAGGAAGGACGCTACCATGGTATAGAGTCCAAGCACAAAGGGCGAAAGGCGGAAGTTGCTGCTTGAGACTGTAGAGTTCCCGGTGCCCTCCCAGTCTTCTCCGTCATGATAATTTTTGACCCCAAAGGGTCCGGCGATCGCCCAGTATTTTTGTATATTTGTTATTTTATCCTCAAAGATTAAACTTTTCTAGGTAAATTACTAGATAAAACTTTTAACTTCATTATTTTTTTTTATTTTTTATTTTAGATTTTCTTGATAAAACGTATCCTATCCCTTGCTTTCGTTCCCTTCTTCGCGCTATGCACTCATCATGGCTTTGTATGCTTAGTGTTAAATTTATAACTTTTTTTTCCATTAAACCAAATAAAATTAGTATACGAAATCCTTGTTTGCTTCTCGTGGAAGCGTTTCAAACTTTTTTTTTTAACTTAAAAAACTTTTTTCTTTCCTTTCCTCCCTCTCCTCAACATAGAAAAGGAAGGAGGGCTGAAGTTTTCTTGCTTGCCTCTCTTTGCCATTCGTGTTACGGTCCGCATGAAACAATTTAAAACTATGAGAAATCCAAATTCTAAATTCACGGCTTCTTCAACAATTTGGAATGAAATAAAACAATAAAATTAAAATTTATATTCTTCAAAATTATAAAAAAATTATGAAAAATAATTAGATTTATGTTAAAGGTAATAAAATATTTTACATTTTTCAAATATCTATCAAATAAGATATCATTTCTTTCAAACTATGATCAACTCATTTTTGGCTTCATTTGCTCAATCTCTACAAAAGTTGAGATATTTGATTTTCTATCTTTTATAGTTCATGAGATCACTTTTTTATTACTTTTTTATTTTTTTTATTAATAAAATAATCTTATTTTCTTACATGATAGTGTCACATGTTTACTATTATTGATATTTACTGGAATCATCAAAGCCTAATTTATTTATTTTTAAGTTTTTTTATCTTTCAAAATTTTTATTTTCTTTATTAAAAGCAATCTGATAAAATCATTTTTAAAAGAACTCAGATGAAAGGAATACCCAATCCTTCTAGTTTTGGGTTGCTGCTTGTATACTTATAGATTACAAAATAAAGCACATCTAGTGCCCATAAGATGACAGTTCGTCCCATCGATTATTCCATAATAGAAGAAGAAATAAGAGGCGATAGTTGCATGATAAATTGTAGCTATATATGACCAAGTATTACATAGTACATATCGATACATACTGCTAATACCAGATAGTTATATATGATGGAGTCTTACATGGTACATACCGATATCGCTAATACCCCCTGCAAGCTCAAGGAGGATCGACTACGCGGAGCTTGGATCATAGTTATGAAAACCTATGTTGAGACAGTCCTTTTGTGAATAGATCTGCAAGCTCGATTGGTATTGTAGACAAACGACTCCATCAACAACCTTCTCTTGGACAAAGTGGACATCAATCTTAATATGCTTGCTTCTGTTGTGGATGACCGGATTGGATGTCATATGGATGGCACTTTGATTATCACAAAAGAGTGTTGGAGGAGTCTTGAGAGGAAGTTATAGATATTAAAAAAGATGAAGGAACCACAACACCTCAGAGGTTATGATTGCGAGGGCCCGATACTCTGCCTCTAAGCTAGACCTGGAGATGGTTGTTTGCTTTTTATATCCCCATGAGAGAAGATTGGGGCTAAGAAAAATAGCAAATCCAGTCGTCGAGCGTCGGTCATCAGGTGATCCAGCCCAATCCGCATCGGAGAAACCCAAGAGAGAGATATCTTGACAGCGATGAAGTTGAAGGCCGAAGGTTAAGGTATTTTTGATATAGCAAAGTATCTATTTTGCAGCTACCAAGTGTACAAATATGGGTGCATACATGAATTGAATGACATGATTCATTGCGTATGTGAGATCAGGCCGGGTTAACGTGAGGTGCTAAAAGGAGCCTACTAGCTTCCAATAATCCACTGCAGCTGCATCAGATAAGGGCATCCCCTGTGAAATTGATAATTTCTACCTAGCACAGGTAGGCGTTGGGTTAGGCTTGGAACAATGCCAAAACTTGTGAGAAGCTAACCTGCATACCACTTTTGAGAAAGAAAAATGCCATTAGGGGACCTGACTACCTCCATACCAAGAATATAGCTCAGCGGCCCGAGATCTTTCATAGAAAATATCTCAGACAATTTGGAGATGAAAGCCTAAATATGATTTTTGTTGGAATCTATAATAATTATGTCATCAACATAGACTAATAAAATGATTAGATCGGAGCCGTTGATATGACGGAATATAGAGGCATCATAAGGGCAACTTCAGAAGCTAAGAGAAATGAGAAAGGAGCTGAACCGATGGTACAAGGCACGTGATGCTTGCTTTAATCCATATAGAGATTTGTGCAAATGGCAAATAAAATCAGGTTTAGAGGAATCAACAAATCCTTGTGGTTGAGCCATAAAAATTATTTCAGATAACTTTTCATGCAAAAATGCATTTTTTACATCCAATTGCCGTAGTTTCCAGTCTGAACTGACTGTAAATGAAAGCACTAGACGGATCATGCCAAGCCAAACAACAGGACTAAAAGTATCGTCATAGTCAATTTCTGACTGTTGGGTATAACCCTTAGCTACTAAACGAGCTCTGTATCTATCCACACTTTCATCCGACCATAGTTTAACCTTGTAAACCCATTTGTTTCCTACCACATTCATGTTAGGCCTCCTTGGAACCAAAGATCAGGTTTTATTTTGTATGATAGCAGAGTATTCCTCATCCATGGCAGCCCACCATTCTGATACTTTACTAGCTTGTTAGAAAGAGGTGGGCTCATATGGTGTGTCTATGGATAGGAGGCCAGGCGGAAGCGGGTATTTGTGACTAATTAAAACCCGTTTCTCTAGAGTCTTATCCTGAGTTCTTGTCACCATATGATGAGTCCGATCGGGTTGGATAACAGTGTCAACGGAATGATGAGTGGAGTGGGTAAAACTAGAGGCTCGATGGATTAGGGAGCGGAGGAAGAGAGGCTGGCGAGTGGAGCGGTGGAGGACTATTGACGTGATGGATAAGGGGAACTGGCTGGGTAGATAGGATCATATCCTGAGTTGCTATCGGAAAGGATTGTCAAGAGAAGAGTGGTTGTGGTATAAGCTGGATCGAGTTCTTGCTTAGGAGAGAGGAGTAGAGAAAGGAGGACTCATCAAAGGTAACGTGCCGAGATAGGTAAATCCGATCAGAACATGGATCGAGGCATTTATAACCCTTATGATTCGGACTGTAGCCAATGAACACACAGGGTGTTATTTTGAGTTGGAGTTTGATCTTACCAAATAAACTAAGGCAGGGATAACAGAGAGAGCCAAATGTTCTAAGGAAGGAATAGTCGGGCTCTTTTTGGTAAAGAAGGGCGTATGTTGATGTATTGGCGAGGATGACAAATGGAAAACGATTAATAAGGTGGATAGCCATGGAGAAAGCATGATTCCAAAATTTGCGAAGTAAGAGAGAGTGAGCCAGTAAAGTAAGACTAGTTCGATGATATGCCTGTGCTTCCTCTCTGCGACTCCATTTTGTTGCGAGGTACCTGGGCAGGAAATTTGATGAAAAATGACCTTTTGATGAAGGATTTGCTGCAAAGGATTACTTAGAAACTTGCCACCACCATCCGATTGAAAATTCGCACTTTAGAATTATAATGATTTTTCACAAATGAAAGAAAGATTGGAAAAATAGTAGCAACTTTAGATTTTATTTTCATAGGATAATACCAAGTAAAGCGGCTAAAGCCATCTACAAGAACTAAATAAAAGCGAAAATCTTCCTGAGAGACAGTTGATGCCGGTCCCACACATCATAGTGAATGGTGTGGAGAGGGTGTGGAGCGTTGTTGTTTTGAAGGGAAGGGAAGGGAAGCCGAGAGCTCTTGCCAAGCGTGCAACTGTTGCAAGGGTTATTAACATACTGAAAGAAGAGAAACGACGACAGCTGTTACATAATGGTGTCAGATGGGTGTCCGAGACGAGCATGCCATAGGGAAGCGGAGACTGAAATATGGCTAACCAAACCAGTGTGCTGAACAGCCTTATTAAGAGGGTATAGTCCTCCTTTTATCGGTCCTTTGTGAAGCAGATGGCCCATTTTCAGATCCTTTATCAAAAAACCCCATGGTGTGAATATAAAGCAACATGAATGAGCTCTAGTAAATTGAGAGACCGAAAGCAAGTTTTTGTGGAGTCTTGAAACATGAAGAACATCTGTCATAGTGATAGAACTGAAAGATAATGGAAGAGAAATAATACCAGTCTACAAGATCGCCAAGCCTGACCCATTTCCTACCATAACTCGATTAGTCCCAAAGTAGGGCATTGTATTCTGGAGCTCAGATGCATTGGGGGTCATGTGGTTTGTTGCACCGATGTCATGGTACCATGTCAGATCACTTGGATCGGCAACCTGCATAGCCGCAAAAGACTGTCCTAAGTTTTCTAGAGTAGGTAGTTGTTGGTCGAGAGCTTGATGGAGACCTCTTGTGAGATAGATTTGACAATGGGGAGGAAGACATCAATATTGATGGAAGTGAAGAGGAACCCGATAAAGTAGTCATGGGAGAGGAATGGTGAAATGAGAGAGAGAGAGAGAGGGGAAAAAAATCTAAAGAAGGAATGACCTAGGCTCTGATACTATGAAAGAACTCAAATAAAAGGAATACCTAACCCTCCTAGTTTTGGGTTGCTGCTTATATATTTATAGATTACAAAACAGAGCACATCTGGTGCCCACAAGATGATAATTCGTCCCCATCGATTAGTATTACATGGTACATACTGCTAATACCAGATAGCTATATATGACCAAGTATTACATGGTACATGCCGCTAACACCAGGTAGCTATATATGATTGAGTCTAATTTTATGGATTTCATTTTCATCTTAATTCCAAATAAAAGAATTAAAATTCAATTCTATAATTTATATTTTATTAAACATAAAAAATTTAATTTTAATTCTAATAAAAATTATAAAAATTATAGAACCTAAATTTTATTTTCATTAAAATTTGTTCAAAAAAAGCTATAACTCTCTATTGGTAATAAATTAATCAACAATAGCAGGCTTGATAAACGCACAAATAATCACCATAAATATATTAATTAATAGGTTAACAGATCTATTATTATTTAATATTTAAATATGTTATATAATATTTTAGATAAAATCTCATCAACATAAAGAGCTCGATTTTAGGAGTCTAACGACATAAACTGCACTCAAATCGGACTTAAAATGAGCTCGGAATTGAATTTACAATGATTTATTTTTGTTTGCACGTATCTTAAAGCAAACTCGGCAGATGGTCTGCCGAGTTCATCGTCTTCTTCCCACGTTCGTTCAACCGACTGCCTGTGACACAGAAAGGATGCCAGAGATTGATTTCTTCATCAAAAATATCACCGATGAGAAGATCCTCGCAGCTAAAAAGATCTTCAACATCAGAAATTACCAAAAGCGTCCCAGATTTAATGGAATTAAAGGAGGAATCTCAGATTTTTCTCTTCTCTGATTTCACGGTCCGGTAACAATTAAGGAATATATTTGAAGCAAAATTGGAAGGGAATCGTCTGCAATCTCGCCATGATTTCTCGGCATCTATTCGGGTGCCAAATTGGAAAGAATCCTTGGGGTGGAAGGAAAGCAGCCAGCGCTATCTTTGCATCCTCACCGCGTCTCAGCATCTATAAGAAGCTCTGTTCCCAAGGAGAGGAGAGGGAGTTCCCAAGAGCAATATAGAGCCCGAAGGCGGCTATTCCCAGGTTCCAGGAGTTCCGTGGGCGTGGAGGTTGCTGTTCCCAAAAAGGGAGTTCCAAGGAGGATTGAGAGAACAGAGGCTCTGTTCCTTTGATTCGTCCGTGGAGGTTCTTCTTCGAGCGTGGAGGCTGCTCTGTTCACAGAGGCTCTGTCCATTGGATCATGGAGGCTCAGTTCTAGGAGGTCCGTGGCTTGGAGGCGTATGCAGAGGAGGAACAGAGTCTTCGGTCCGGTTCAGCCTATCTTCAGCTGGTTCAGCCCGTCTTCGGTCCGGTTCAAAAATAGTCTGTTGCTTTGTTAATGTCATAAATAAATCTTTTTAATTTTAATTTACACTGTTGGATGCTATGAAATAAAATGTCTATTCATGTTTAATTTTTAATTGAATTCTATTTAAGTGGAAATAATTTTTGACTGACTATTCTTAAAAGGGACGGGCCGTGATCTACGGGTACGGGTCGTGCTCTTATAAGATAGACCATATCTTAATTATTTTTACTACTAAATATCTATTTAGCTAAATTTATAAATTTATTTCAAGATAACCACTAAAGTTCCTGTGGATTCGATCCCTTACTCTCGCTATTCTATTAGTGAAATTAAGGTGTTTTAATCGTTGCGCTACGACACGCATCAGATTTTAGCGCCGTTGCCGGGACTTAAGTGCGTTATTTGAAAAAAAATTATAAAAAATAAAAAAAATAGATTAATTTTCTATTAATTCTTATTTTTAATTTTTAAATAATTATTATCTCTTTATTTTATTATTTTTGTTACCTTAATTGTTAGAATTTCATATTTTCTTTTCAACATAAAAAAAGAAAATTTATTACTTTCCTTCTTGTCATAAATCCACTTTTAACCTAATCAAATTTTCTTTTAATTAACTTACCTTAAAGAACATGAAAGAAAACCTTAAGACACCTTCCATAAAATATAATTAATTTAAGGAAACAAAAAATTTATATAAAAATAAAAATAAAATATATAAAGAAAATAATTATTTTATTTCTATGCTTAGATTGACTTAGGTAAATTTATTTTCTGCAAAACTCAAAATTCTTTCATTGACATCTCATAATTTATTAGGAAATTAGAAATCTAATCACAAAAATCTAAAAAAAAATTAATTAGATTAATTTTGTTTGATAATTTCAAGAGCTGGACATCTGCTTGTTGCATAGCATTGTCATAATTAACTTTAAGGGCACAAACCCCTAATCAAGATAAAGTGGGGATTTCATCACCCTTCCTTGGCCCACAAACCACATCCTTCATTTTGCATTAACCAAAACCTTTAACTCTAAAATTAACTAGACATCAGCCCCTAAGGAACTCGAGCTCAATAGGACAAGGCACCCAAAAGAGTTGGATCGGGTTGAGATTGACTGCTTAACTGGTGTCTAGAAAAGGAAAGGAAAGTGGTTACTTAATTGGTTTCGTTCGCTTACCTAGTAAGCAACGGGGGGACCCCCATTGACCTTACCCTTAACTGGCTAGTTGATCAGCTAATTTTGGACTCGGAGGGCTCCAAGGCGGTCTTGGAAGTTAGGAGCTGTCTAGATCTAGGATAAACCTAGAATAGATAGTCTAATCTTTGTTAACTTGATTGCTAAGAATTATTAAACCCTAATTAAATTATTCACTCTTAGTTCTAGGAATCTTTTAGGATATTTTCTTTAGAATCTTCTTTTCTCTTCTATTACATTAGTAAAAAAAAAACTGAATTACTGTTTGCTTTAGAGTCATTGTTAAGGTGTATGCTTGGTCGCCGATCGTTGCAACCCAACCTTATACCCTTAGATCCTGAAATAGAAAGAACTTTTAGAGCAAACAGACTCAGAATTATGGATCATAATAACGAAAATGATCCATCACGACCGTTAAAAGAGTATTTCACTCCTTCAAGGTATACCTACTCTCCCTGCATTGAAGTGCCTCCAGTAGAGGTTGTCCAATACAAAATTAAGTCAAGTATAATCCAAATGTTACCATCTTTCTATGGACTTACAAATGAGGATCCCTACAAACACTTAGATGAATTCTTGGAAATTTGCTCAATGGTCAAGATTCAAAATTTTTCGATGATGCACTTAGGCTTAAGTTATTCCCTTTTTTCCTAAAAGATAGAGCCAAGTATTGGTTAAATTCACTGGATACTATTATAATTTCAACTTGGGATCATCTTCAGAGAGAGTTTCTTAAGAAATATTTTTCTATAGGAAAAACGAATCAAATTAGAAAAACCATAACGAGTTTTTTCCAGATAGATGGAGAGATGTTCCACGAGACATGGGAGAGATTAAAAGAATTGATTAGAAAATGTCCACATCATGCCTACCCAAATGGCAACTAGTTTAGTGTTTTTATGATGGTTTATCAGAAAAGGATCGGTAAATGGTTGATGCTTCATGTGGTGGACATTTATGTTAAAAAATGAACATGAAGCTTGGCAACTCTTTGAGACATTGAGTGAGAATTCATTACATCACATGTCAGTTGCTCGTCGAGACCCTCCCATAGGACCTAAAAGAGGTGAAATATATGAAATAGGTCATTCTACATATATCTATACTAAGGTAGATGAATTATCCCATAAACTTGACCGAATTCTACAAGTTGGAAATATCTTCCCCATCTACTCAATTACATGAGGTCTGCATAATTTGTTCGAGTCCAACCCATTCTATAGGTGAATGTCCAGCTGCATACCAATTTTCTGAACTTGTTCAGGAGCAAGCCCACCAAGCCCAAACCCGATTGGCTCCTAGAACAGGAAATGATCCATATGCACATACTTACAATCCTGGTTGGCGAAATCATCCAAATTTTTCTTGGAAACCTCAACCTGTAAACAATTCATCAGCGATTAGACCTAATTATCAAAAACCAATTTTAGAAGCATACCATATTCACAATATCCAAACATCCCACAACCTCTACCAAATAATCATCCTACTTTCGAAGACAAAGTGTTACAAGCATTGAAAGGGCTAGAAATGAATACTCAAATCCTTCACTCCCACACACAATCTATTGCAAAACTAGAAACTCAGATAGGTCAATTAGCCACAGCATTCAGTAGAAGGGAGGAGGGTAAGTTACCTAGCCAGCCTATCGATAACCCGAAAGGACAATTCATGGATGAGGGTTCCAATAGTCCTGACAAATTCCTTGAATATGCTAAATCAGTCATGACTCTAAGAAGTGGAAAAAATTGAACCCACCTGAACCAACCCAGAAATTAGAAGTGGCTAAACCAGAAAAGAGAAGAAATGAAGAAGAAAAGGAATTCAATGATCAAGCAATCACACCTAAAGCCCCATTCTAGTGCTTTAGAATCCCTTTGTCTTCAGATAAGAAGAATATAAAAATGAATGAGATGCTTGAGTTATTTAAGCAAGTAAAAAAAATTACCTCTTCTCGATGCTATCAAGCAAGTTCGGCTTATGCCAAATTTCTGAAGGATCTATGCACACAAAAACAGAAAGCAAAGTCACAAATACCAAAAAGATCTAGTTGACTGAGCAAGCCAGCTCAGTTGTTCAGCAAATAACCCCACCCAAGCTAAAAGACCCTGGTACCCCGATTATATCATGTCATAGGGAACTTCACCATCAAAAAATTCAGTGTATGAGTTATTCGGATTTGGAGAGTTGAAACCCACAACGATAACACTACAATTGGTAGATAGATCAGTTAAAGTACCTCGTGGAATATTGGAAGATGTATTAGTAAAGGTAGTGAATTTTATTTTCCTGTCGACTTCCTTGTGTTAGATATAGAATCTAGCGGTAATCCTAACCAAATTCCCATCATTCTTGGAAGACCTTTTCTGGCTACTGCTAATGCATGTATAAATTGTAGAACGGGTGTGATGGATGTATCTTTTGGAAACAAGAAGATGAGATTAAATATTTTTAATGCTTCCCAAGGACCATCTGTGTATGATTTAAATGAAGTAAACATGATCAAAAAGTTGTTGATAAAAAATTCCAAAGTTTGCTTGATTCGGATCCTTTACAAACATGTCTTACACATTTTGGAATAGATGACTTTGATATTGATGAATACACCAAAGAGATAAACATGTTATTAGAACCACCTAAGTTCGACACCATCCCTCCTTGGACTATAAAATATGAACCACTTCCAACTAAACCAAGCCCTTTAATACCATCCCTGGAAGAACCACCCCAACTAGAATTGAAACCTCTTCCTGTTGACTTAAAATATTCATTCTTGGACCCAATGATACCCTTCCGGTAATCATTGCATCTACCCTAACCTCTGAGCAGGAAGATAAATTGGTAGATGTACTTAAAGAATATAAAGAGGCAATTGGATGGACAATAGCTGATCTTAATGGAATTGACCCTTCCGTTTGCATGCACCACATTCATAGTGAAATTGAAGCCAAACCACATAGAGACATGCAACGAAGGCTAAATCCGAACATGAGGGATGTTGTTAAGAAAGAAGTAGTAAAATGGCTTGATGCTGGTATCATTTATCCAATCTTGGATAGTCAATGGGTCAGTCCAATCCAAGTAGTACATAAAAAGTGGGTATTACCGTGATCGAAAATGAAAAGAGTGAATAATTCCTACTCGCACATCAACTAGTTGGAGAGTATGTATAGATTATCAAAAGTTGAATGTCGTGACTAGGAAAGACCACTTTCCTTTGCCTTTTATCGATCAAATTCTAGAACGGCTAGCGGGACAAAGTTTCTTTTGTTTCTTAGATGGATATTCAGGATACAATCAAGTCCCAGTATTTTCTACAGATCAAGAAAAGACCACCTTCACCTATCCCTTTGGAACATTTGCCTTTAGACGCATGCCATTTGGTCTTTGTAATGCACCAGCCACTTTTCAACGATGTATGTTGGCCATATTTTCTGATATGATTGGTCAATTTTTAAAGTATTTATGGATAATTTTTTAGTTTTTGGTGTCATTTGATAGCTGCCTCGAGAACTTGACTAAGGTACTGAACGATGTATGGAAATGAATTTAGTCCTAAGTTGGGAGAAGAGCCATTTTATGGTTCGTGAGGGAATTGTGCTCGGACACATTGTTTCAGACCGAGGTATTGAGGTTGATAAAGCCAAGGTTGAATTGATCTCAAATCTACCACCCCCAACCTCAGTTAAACAAGTACGATCTTTCCTTGGTCATGCTGGTTTTTATAGACGCTTCATCAAGGATTTCAGTAAAATTTCTTGACCATTGTGTAATTTGTTGACCAAAGATAGTTTTTTAATTTTGATGAAGATTGTCTAACAGCCTATAACATCCTTCGAACTACTTTGACCACTACACCAATTATCAAGCTCCCAGATTGGACTATACCTTTCGAAATCATGTGTGATGCTTCTGATTATGCTGTAGGGGCAGTTCTAGGATAGAAACTCAATCGGAACCCCATGTAATTTATTATGCTAGTAAAACTCTTTCGGATGCACAAATGAACTATACTACCACTGAAAAAGAATTACTAGCAGTTGTGTTTACCCTAGAAAAATTTAGATCATATCTCTTAGGGTCTAAGGTTTTAGTTTATTCTGATCATGCAGCATTGAGGCATCTTTTATCAAAAAAGGATACAAAACCCAGACTGATTAGACGGATCCTTCTATTACAAGAATTTGACCTAGAAATCTTAGATAAAAGGGCTCTGAAAATATGGTAGCAGATCATATCTCTAGGATCTCATGGAATACAATAAAGAAATAATCAGAGATAGGTTTCCTGATGAGCAGCTGTTCTCAATTTCCCATAGCAGTCTTCCTGGTTTGCCCACATTGTAATTATTTGGCAACAGAAAAAGTACCTTTTCACTGGACAAAACAAGAAAAAGATAGATTTTTCTCACAAATCAAATATTACTTTTGGAAAGACCCTGAATTATTTAAGTACTGTTCAGATCAGGTGATTAGGCGATGTATTCCCGAGAGTGAATTCAAAAGTATACTTAACTTCTGTCATTCTCTTGCATGGGGGACATTTTAGTGGAAAGAAAACTGCAGCAAAGGTACTGCAAAGTGGGTTTTATTGGCCAACTCTTTTTAAAGATGCACACGAATTTGGCCGTAATTGTCTCCAATGTCAACAAACAGGAAATATTTCTCGAAAAGATATGATGCCCCTAAATCCTATCTTGGTTGTAGAAATTTTTGATGTATGGGGTATTGATTTTATGGATCCATTTCCTTCCTCTTTCGGATTCGAATACATTCTAGTGGCAGTTGATTATGTGTCAAAATTGATTGAAGCCATGGCAACTCGAACCAATGACCATAAAGTTGTAATCAAGTTTATTCAGCATAACATCCTTAGTCGTTTTGGATACCCAAGGGCTATAATTAGTGATGGGGGTACCCATTTCACGAATAGATACTTTGAAGGATTAATGAACAAATATGGAATTACTTATAAGGTAGCTATACCTTACCATCCCCAAACTAGTGGCCAAGTTGAAATATCAAATAGAGAAATTAAAAATATCCTTGAGAAAATGGTGAGACCCGATAGGAAAGATTGGTCAGAACGTTTGGATGATGCATTATGGGCTTATCGTACTGCATTTAAAACTCCCATAGGAATGTCTCCATATCGGCTTGTATTTGGAAAGGCCTGCCATTTACCTGTAGAATTGAAACATCGTGCATTTTGGGCCATCAAGCAATTTAATTATGATATGAAAAAGGCAGGTGTTATTAGAAAACTTCAATTGAATGAGTTAGAAGAGCTACGAAACGATGCATACGAGAGCTCAAAAATTTATAAAGAACGAACCAAAGCATATCATGACAAATTTATTAATAGAAAAACTTTTGAACCAAATCAAAAAGTGGCTTTACAATTCAAGATTACATCTTTTCCTGGAAAACTTCGTTCATGATGGAATAGACCTTTTATAGTAACTCAAGTATTTCCCCATGGAGCTGTAGAGCTTAAAGACCCCAAGCAGGGAAATACATTCAAAGTAAATGGCCAACGCTTGAAACCATATATAGAAGAAATTAATGATGGAGAAGTTGAATCGATTGATCTTGTGAACCCAACACTATCATAATGAGCACAGTCTGGTTGAAGACTTTAAACTTAGCGCTCTTGGGAGGCAACCCAGTTTATTAGTTATTTTTAACTTTCTGTTCTTTTAGTTGATCTCTCCTTTTAGTATGACTAGAGAAGAGCAACAGAAGTAGATTGAAAGAAGATGGTAACAATGAAACATCCAACCTTCAAATACTCTACCAGGTAGTATCTTTCCTTGAAATTAATTTTTCTTCCATTAGGGACAATGAAAATTAAGTTGGGGGAGAAAGAATAAGTAAATCCTTGAGTAAAACTATAATCAGATGTGTGTACCAAATTATGTTTCGATTTGAAGTTAATCAAGCAGTCTATGAATGATTAATGGTTAGATTATTTTTGAGATACCGAGGAATAAATTATTAAGAAAACCTAATAAAAGGTAGGATTTAGCTTAGAAAAATTTTTAGAATAATTTCAGATCCTCCTGACCACTGATCTTAATAGTACAATCTACTTAATAAGGGTATGGGTGAAAATCATTCAAAAAAAAAAGAAAAAAGAGAGAGAAAAAGAAAAAAAATCTCTCTTAAAGTTAATAAATTAGGTTCCTAGCATCTTTCACTAAGTAACCGGCCCCGTCACCTAAGAAAGTGATGTTGTTCACGTAAAAAGGTGAGAATGTAAAAGAACCTAAGTAGAGTCAGTCCTACCTAAGCCTTTTTGACTCGAGTCAGTAAGTCCGAGGGGTGTTTTACACCTAATGCCCTAAAACCAATTGGTTTGGGAGCCATTGGCCTAAAGCTCGCTACAAGGGTTAATTAGAAAGCAAGGGGATAGGACATTGCACTGACTTTACACATAAATAAATAAATAAGGGAACTAAAGTACAAAAGATATACACCCAACCCAAATTAAGTTAGAAGACTTAAAGAGAAGTGGAAAGTTGGTGAAGGAAGACTTCTATAAATTCTTATGGACTACACTTTATCACTAAAGGGTAAACTTAATAATCCAATAAAGTACCTCCTATGATCTAACCAGAATTTTTAGAACGGTAAGATAACTATCAATTCTTGGACTAGCTTGGTACATATTTCTAAATTTCTTATTTACTCGAGGACGAGTAAGATTCAAGTTGGGGGAGTGATAAACGCACAAATAATCATAATAAACATATTATTAAGAGATCAATTACCTTTATTATTTAATATTTGATTTTTTATAATATTTAGGTAAAGCATATCAATTTAAAGAGCTAATTTTAGGAATTTAACGATGCAAACGGCAGAATCGGACTTAAAATGAACTCGGAATTAATTTTATAAGGATTTAGCATACATTTTCAAGCAAAGTGGCAAACCCAGTGCCGACTTCATCGTCTTCTAATTGCCTTCTTTTCGCACGATTCTTCTTCAAATTCAATCTTTTCCTCCACCAATTAAGAAATAATTGAATAGGAAAGTAGCAAATTGAAGAATTAAACTCATATGGAAGGAATTTTGATTTATTTCTCCGGGAATTCTCTACATCACGTGTCGTTTTATTGAAACAGGAGTCTCTAATAAGCTCCGCGTCAAGGCCGCGTCCAAACAGCCAGGAAGGAGGAGGGTGCACGGGTCCGTCCAACGATCTACATCTGTTTAGGTGGCTTGGAGTCTGTAGGAGGTGGAGAAGCTATCCAAGGTTCTATTCCAAGGCATCTGTGGGTTCGTCCTATGTCCGTGGCTTTAGGAGATGAAAAGGAGCAATTGAGTAGCAATGGAATTGTTCAGGATCCGTTCGAGGCTTGGAGAAGACGTTCGTGGAAGCTCTCTTTCCAGGAGTAGAAGACGTGGCATGAAGGCTCTGCAAGGCGCATGCAGAGGAACAATAGAGGATTCAGCCCGGTTCAACTTGGTTCAACCCAGTTCAGCCTGTTTTTGGTTTGGTTAGGAAGAATTATGCCTTTTTAATGTCATAACTTTTTAAATATGAAATAAAGTTTCTATTCATGTTTAATTGTTATTAAATTATATTTAAGTGAAAATAATTTTAGAATCCGTGATCTACGGAACGGGCCGTGCTCTTATTAGATAGACCATATCTTGATTATTTTGTACTATTAATTATTTATTAGTTAAATTATAAATTTATTTCAAAATAATCACTAAAGTCCCTGTGGAATCGATCAGTTACTCTTGAGTGTCCCTTACTCTCGCTATTCTATTAGTGAAATTAAGGTGTTTTAATCGTTGCGCTACGACACGCATCATTCGTCCACTAGCACCACCGTCGCTGACCCCTTTCTTCTACTGGAATCCACACTACCATCCATTGCCGTGGCCAGGCTCACCGCCTCCTTCCCTCCCTCTCCACAAGATTCCCTAACTGCCTCCCGGCTTCCTCTGCTCATCATCGCTACCATCACCATTGCCGACTGCTGTTGCCATGGCTGCCTTTCTCTTTTCCTCCATGATCTCACCGAGCTCCAGCATCGCCGTCTGCCATCGCCATTGCAGCTACCTCCCTCCTTTTCCTCTTCCTGAACCTTTGGATTTGTGTTGTCCAGAACCAATTAAGCAACCCTCTCATTTGTTCAGATAACCTTAGTGCATGTAAAAGAACCTAAGTAGAGTCAGTCATACCTAAAGCCTTTGACTCGAGTCAGTAAGTCCGCGGGGTGTTTTACACCTAATGCCCTAAAACCAATTGGTTTGGGAGCCATTGGCCTAAAGCTCACTACAAGGGTTAATTAGAAAGCAAGGGGTTAGGACATTGCACTAACTTTACACATAAATAAATAAATAAGGGGACTAAATTATAAAAGATACTACACCCAACCCAAATTAAGTTAGAAGACTTAAACAGAGAAGTAAAAGTTGGTGAGGAAGACTTCTATAAATTCTTATGGACTACACTCTATCACTAAAGGGGTAAACTTAATAATCCGATGAAGTACCTCCCTTATGATCTAACCAGAAATTTTTTAGAACGGTAAGATAACTATAAATTCTTGGACTAGCTTGGTACATATTTCTAATTTTCTTATTTACTGAGGATGAGTAAGATTCAAGTTGGGGGGAGTGATAAACGCACAAATAATACATAAATATATTAATTAATAGGTCAACAGACCTATTATTATTTAATATTTAAATATTTTATATAGTATTTTAGGTAAAACCTCATCAACTTAAAGAGCTCGATTTTAGGAGTCCAACGACAAACGACACTCAAATCGGACTTAAAATGAGCTCGGAATTGAATTTACAATGATTTATTTTTGTTTGCACGCATCTTAAAGCAAACTCGGCAGATGTTGCCGAGTTCATCGTCTTCTTCCGCACTCATTCAACCAACTGCCTGTGACGAGAAGATCTCCGCAGCAAAAAGATCCTCAACATTAAAAATTACCAAAGGCATCCCAGATTTAATGGAATTAAAGGAGGAATCCCAGATTCTTCTCTTCTCTGATTTCACGGTCTGGCAGCAATTAAGGAATATATTTGAAGCAAAATTGGAAGGGAATCATCTGCAATCTCGCCACGATCTCTCCGCATCTATTCGGGTGCCAAATTGGGAAGAATCCTAGGGGTGGAAGGAAAGCAGCCAACGCTATCTCCGCGTCCTCACCGCGTCTCAGCATCTATAAGAAGCTCTGTTCCCAGGGAGAGGAGGGGAGTTTCCAGAGCGATATAGAGCCCGGAGGCGGCTTTCCCAGGTTCCAGGAGTTTCATGAGCATGGAGGTTGCTGTTCCCAAAAAGGGAGTTCCAAGGAGGATTGAGAGAACAGAGACTCTATTCCTCTGATTCGTCCGTGGAGGTTCTTCTTAGAGCGTGGAGGCTGATGTATGAAATAAAATTTCTATTCATATTTAATTTTTAATTGAATTCTATTTAAATGGAAATAATTTTTGACTGGACTATTCTTAAAAGGGACGGGCCGTGATCTATGGGTACAGATCGTGCTCTTATAAGATAGACCATATATTAATTATTTTACACTACTAATTATCTATTTAGCTAAATTTATAAATTTATTTCAAGATACCCACTAAAGTCCTTGTGGATTCGATCCCTTACACTCGCTATTCTAAAATTAAGGTGTTTTAATCGTTGCGCTACAACACGGCTTTACCATCATCTCTCAACTCTTTAAATGCTTGAGAGTTTGGGAGTTTGGAATGAGTTTGGAAGGAAAGAATAATTACAGTAAAAATAAGGTAATTATCTTTTATGTATCTAAAGTTTTAATAAAAAGAAAGAAAGAAAGGGCTTGGAAGGAAAGGATAATTAAAGTAAAAATATGGTAATTATCTTTTACTTATCTAAATTTTTAATAAAAAGATAGAAAAGGAATGGAGAATAGGTATCACCTCTTTATTTGGTTAGAAGATAAAGGAAAGAAAATTAAAGATAATATGTATATATGACCAAGTCTTACATGGTAACAACTGATACATAGCTATATATGACCGAGTCTTACATAGTATATATCGATATATACAGCTAATAATTTTATGGATTCCATTTTCATCTTAATTCCAACAAAATAATTAAAATTCAATTCTATAATTTATATTTTACTAAACACAAATTAAAATTTTAATTCTAATAAAATTATTAAAATTATAGAACCAAAATTTTATTTTCATTAAAATTTGTTCCAAAAAAGCTATAACTCTCTATCGGTAATAAATTAATCAACAATAGCGGGCTTTACCTTCATCTCTCAACTCTTTAAAGGCTTGGGAGTTTGGGAGTTTGGAATGAGTTTGGAAGGAAAGAATAATTACAGTAAAAATATGGTAATTATCTTTATGTATCTAAAGTTTTAATAAAAAGAGAGAAAGGAAGGGATTGGAAGGAAAGGATAATTAAAGTAAAAATATGGTAATTATCTTTTACTTATCTAAATTTTTAATAAAAAGATAGAAAAGGAATGGAGAATAGTTATCTTCTCTTTATTTGGTTAGAAGATAAAGGAAAGAAAAATAAAGATAACTATTTCGGGAATAAAAGAAACCCTTTGCTTCTTTCTCTTTTCCTTCGTCACCCTCAAATTGAGGATAACAATTTTTATGCTTATAGAATAAATGAGTTTTGGTTGCATTTTTTTTTCTTTTCTCTTCATTTTTTCCACATTCACCTCCTCCTCACAAATAGGCTCTAAGACCTTATTTAGTATTTTCTTGGAATAATTTTTCCTTTGCCCATTTTTCTAAGAATTTTTTTTAGAAAAAATATAAATTTATCATATTTGATTGATAAGGAATTTGCATGGGAGATATTTTCTATGTTTGATTAAAAGTAATATTAATTTGATTATAATACTCCTAGAATAAAAATTTTAAGTTATTATTTTTTCTAAAAAAAATAAATGGATCATTTGATGTTCATTTCAATTCTATTTTGTTGGCCTACTTTGGTCGCTTATATGTGACTTGAAATATTGACATTGGTCTTACATCATTTTATTGTTTTTTGATTGGAATTAAAAGAGGATTCACTTACCATGTTCTAATTTACCCCTTTATTATGCTATATAAATGTATGTATGTTTGAATATTTGTGTATATATATACATACGTTTGTAAATAAACACACACAAAGTGAGAATTCAATCTAAATCCTAGTCAGATACGTATAAATACAAAATAAGCTAGTTCATCAGTCCGCACATGTAAGCCTAGATTGAGATCCTAATTCCAGAGTAATTAGATTTATAATTAATTTATGTCTAGTAAATCATACTCATGCCTACGTATTATCTACTTATGGTAGGATCTGATGCAACTCTTAAATAAAAGATGTAACTAATTTGTTATATGAATACAAACAATATAAAACAATTATTAAACTCAAATTATAGCTATTTTTTGGGTGGTATGCACAGTGAATCAAATGGAAAGAAAAAAGATCTAAGAAGATTTAGTTTCATGCATAATTGTGCACAAATTTATCAAACTTATACAATAGAAAATCATCATTGAAATTAAATATTTAATCCAATTGTTTACATCTAAATATTTCCCTTAGCTCTTTTTGACCTATTCACAGTGCTTAGTTCAATAATAAGCATCCAATAGGCCATTGATAAAGCTATTATCTTCGTTCGCATGATTTGATCATGACCAAAATCATAATATATTGAGAACATCGGATCAATCAATATAACATAATTTTTCTGTTGCATACTCTCTGTTCATCTCATAATTACCATTGACATTGATAGGCATAAGCCACACAAGAAAAAAAAATCATATTTTGATTTAAAGAACAGTATTTTTTTTTATAACAAAACTATGTCTCCATGGATCTTAAATTTCATTTAAAAAAACATGACAATCCAAATATACCTTTTCATTAATGCATTCTTGTTTTTTTAAAAAAATAATAGCTAGCCATGCTCCATAAATGATCTCATTGATTATGTCGCAACTTTGTTAGGTACATTTATACTTTCGAAAGTTTGACGCATAAGGTGAAGACTTTATAAGGAAATCGAGTTTTCTAAAACCTAACTTTAGTATATTTTAATTTTACCCTAATCAATCTTTCTCTTTATAAATCTGCTTAACATATTAATCCATTACTTTGACTGGTCCAATTATTTTTCATTCCATCACAATACATAATCCTCAAACTAATAAGTTTATATATTTTTCATCATATATTTTTGTTTCATTGCCACGTCTATTTAGCTTACCTCCTTTTTTTTTTTTGACTTTTAATTGGTAAAGGATGAAACCTCCTCCAAACCTTTAATAAGAAAATAAATATATAAGAAAAATAATTTACAAGGAGCAATCAGTAAGTGCTAAAAATATTTTGGCTACACTATAGTATTGATCCTCAAACTTAGGAAACTGTGCCACTTTACTAACTTAAAGAAGTTGAAAAAATAATTCTAAACCTCTTTTTTTGTTGTTTCACTTTAATCCCTACCATTAAACAGGAAAGACGCCGTTTAATTTTGTCCCACATGGCATATAGATGATAAAATCAAATTTAAAACCCATTATCAACTAGGGATGATAATTTTTTATGTTTGATTGTTTACTCGGACGGTACCATTTCTAACGGATTGAAAAAATTTCAATTTAAATGACTTAACGGATACGAAAATTACCCATAAACGCTCGGGAATGGTATCCTCCACCCTATCCCCGTTTATCCGTCCCCATCGCCATTAGCTTTAATATAATATATTTAAATTATATATATATTAAAATTTTAAAATTTTAAAATTTAAAATAAATAAAATATATATACTAAAAAAACCTTAGTAAAACATGTTTGAATCTCTCTATCTCTTCTTTTCTTCAATGCAGCAGCCTTGAACATCAAAGCTAGAACCCTAGTGAACTGATCTCTCTCTCGCCACCATCTTTCTTAGCCATCTATCTTTGCTGCCACACTGAGAACGCTCTTCCCAGCCAGCACCTTTCTCTCTCTTTGATGCGCTCATTCTTTTTTCTATTTTAATCAAAAAACCTAGTTAAAATCAGCGAACCACGAACAAGTGCAATGAGCGACGAATTGGCAACGATTAGCATTAGCGAATCGAACCACCAAATGAATACCCGTTTACCCGGCCGAGTATCCCATCCCGTTGCCACTCCGTTAAGTCGTTAACTACTGGATGAGGAACAAAGAGGTTTTTTCCAATAGAGATGAGGAAGGAGATCGATAAAGGCCATTTCAAGCTATTGCCATCCCTATTATAAATCAGTTAACCTATTAATTCAATATCCAATAATCCAAAAAAAAATCAACCTTCTCTTTCCTTTTCTGCCTCTTGTCGTAGCCCCCTCCCCCAACCTTGGCTTCCTTGCTCCCTCCCCTCCTCCATCCCTCACCCGTGGCCTCCTCCGTCTCCTCCCCCCACCTTTCCTCGCATCCAACGGCTCACCCTGTCCATCCACCCCGTCTTCCCCTGAAGAGTTGATTGTGGTATTAGAGTGCCTGAGTCATGGGGGGAGGGTTGGATGGAGGAGGTTAGGGAAGGAGCCGCTGAATGCCATGTGCATTAGGAGAGAAGGTTAGTTTTTTTTAATGATTATTGGATATTGGGTTTATGTATTACAGGTTGATAATGAGTTTTAAATTTAATTTTATGAGATAAAATCAAATAATATCTCCCATGTTTCATGATAGAAATCAAAGTAAACAAAAAGAAAAGTAAATCAAAGTTATAAAAGTTCAAGACCATTTTTATAACTTTTTGAAGTTCATGAAACAAAATTACATAACCCCTAAGTTTAAGGATTAATACTATAGTTTACTCAAATATTTTCTAGAATAGAATATGATTCTTCAGCCCTTCCTTCAGCAAGATATTTTCTGAAGCTTATAAATATTCTATCCACAATCTTCTATCATCCAGTCGAAGATCGTCCTTTTTGGAAGATGTTAAAATCTAGCTCTCCTTCTGTTAACTTCTTCTACAAAATTTATTAAATACAATTGCATCAAATGATCCTAATGTAAGACCATCTAAAAAGTAGCTATGCCATATAAATTTTAATTCTTTACGTGGTTGATTTTCAAGGATAAACTTTAGACCGAAGCACAATGAAATGTTAGAACGTTAGCTCTCAATGTCCAATGTGCAAGAAGGTCATTAAGACAATATACTATTTATGTGGACATCTTAGAGAGCACATACATCTTCCTAGAGATGGGCACTAGGCCATGCTGTGCCAAGCACGGCCCAAGCTTATCGGGCCGCATCAAAAATGGGATCGTGCCTGGCATATCCTTTAATAAACAGACCGTATCGAGCATGGTCCGTAAAAAAAAAAAATTGCCGACCCGACACGGCCCCTAACGGCATTAACTGGCCGTGCCCAGCATGGCCCACCATGGACCAAACCGGCACAGCCTAGTTAGAGCCATTTCTAGCTATTTTTCGACTATAAACGGCCATATGGGAGGGTTTTGACCATTTTAACCCTCTCAACAGCCATATTTATGTTCTTTTTGGTATATATTATCCAATTTCTTGTTCATTTTTACTAAAAGCATATGTAATCTATAAAAATTTTAAAAAACATAAATATGATGATGTCCAAATACCTATTATACGTCAAATGGAAACTAAATGGAATGAATATTGAGATAGAATATGTCCTTTGCATAACCTAGCTGCTATTTTTAATCTTAGAGTTAAA
>UESW01000674.1:0-25759 GCA_900491605.1 Calamus simplicifolius | reverse complement strand
GGAAAGTTTTTAGAGCTAGTTCACTAATTGATAAAAAAAAATATAAATAAGATTCGAGTTGAAAATTTCAAAATAAGTTCTGGTGTAATTATCCCTAGCGTTTGTATTTTTTTTTTTTTTTTTTTTTTTTTTTTTTGGTACAGACGGAATCACACCACTCTAGGGTGTCTCAGACCCACACTATCAGAATACAATATTAAGTTCAGACCCGGATGACACCATTCACCGGGCTTCCAGCACCAGAATCCAGAATGATCAGCAACTCTAGCGGCAATCCAGTCAGCCGCTGAGTTGGCTTCCCTGAAAATATGGCTGATCTGAATACTGTGAACCCCCTGAAGGAGAGAGCGAATATCAGAAATCAAGGGTTGGTGGGCGACTGCGCACAATGATCCTGGCGAAGCCATCGAATCACCGTGAGAGCATCACCCTCAGAATAAGACGACGGGCATGGAGGCTGCGTATAGCAAAGGAGACTCCAGCCCATGCAGCATAAAGCTCAGCAAGCGGCACTGACGAATCAAGATGTCCAAATCCCCCAGCCGCAAGCATAGTACCGCCAGGATCCCGTATGACATAACCCGATCCGGCTGATCTGCCTCGGACACTCCCATCAAAGTTGATTTTGATAAACCCTGGAGGGGGGGTTCCCAAGAAATAAAGACCGTTCTCCGGTGCGCTGCCGGGGCAGCATGGGAATCCCAGAGGCCAGGGCTATCAAAATCACAACCAAGACGATGGGAGTATACTCAGAAGATAGGGACACAGCAGTCCGGACAACCCTAAAAACGGAGTAGGCTCCTGAGTGAAGACAATCCGGTTCCGAGATAACCAAATCTGATAAGCAATGTAGGCCCTCGTCGCGCCCTGCTACTGCACCCTCTCCTAACATCCTGCCTGATCAAGTCCAAGAAAGATATGAGAGAGAAGAAGAGGCGACATCCCAAGGCTTGACCTAGCGATCTCCCAAATGTGGTGAGCTCTGAGACAAGTGAATATGGCGTGATCCACCGCCTCCTCCTCAATACCGCATATCGGACACGTAGGCTGAATGCCCATGCCACGTCTAGAAAGAACCGAGCAAGTAGGGAGACAATTCCGAGCAATCTTCCATAGAAAAAGACGAACCCTGGGATGAATAGGAAGATGCCAAATCCAAATCATGTCTGTAATCGGACGGGAAGAAGCTCGGTAAAGCTTGATAATGTCCCTGATGGGAGCACTCGGAATACCGGACCGCCTCCAGACCCTGATATCGGGGGAGTGCCCAGGAGAAAGAGGAATAGCAGCTATACGTCGTCTAAGCTCCTCGCCAAAGAAGCGGGATAACAGAGGAGTAGACCAAGAGGAATGATCCGGCTCCGTGAGGTCACTAACTCGCATGTCAAGAGGAATATCAATGCTGACGAAAGTAGGCCATCGAGACAAAGGAAGGTCAGCGATCCAAGAATCATAAGCAATGTCCACAGAGCACCATTGCCAAGATCCAGGAGATACTATGAAGGATGTCCGGAGCATGAGAGCAAACCTCTTTCCAGAAAAAAGAGTGACCCCGAAGAGACTGCAGGTTAGTGGAAGGAGTCCACTCCCCATACTTGCCACGCATAAAGGAGCTCCACATACAGTGCGGATCAAGCAAAAAACGAGTAGCATGCCTAGCAATCAAGGCCTCCCTCCGAGCAGTCAAGGACTGGATCCCAAGGCCCCCCTCAGAAAGCGGCAGGCAGACACAGTCCCAGGCTAAAAGATGAACACCATGACCATCCTGGGCTGAACCCCAGAGAAAATCCCTAAATAACGCTCAATCCTCCTCAGACAAGTCAAAGGGACAACAGCATTAGATAAGAGATAGAGAGGAAGAGATGTAGCACTGATCGAATAAGAGTGATCCTCGCCATCATAGATAGCCCAGTGACCTGCCACCCCTCTAGCCGAGCACGAATCCTCGACTCGAGCTTACTGAAGTCCGAGATCTTAGGTCTTCTGCCAGTAATAGGAATACCCAGGTAGGAGAGGCACTCAGACTGCACAGAAATCCCATGATCTGCTTGATAGTATCCTTCCGAGAAGAGGTCACCCGCGGACTAAAACAAATAACAGACTTAGCATTATTAACTTTCTGACCAGAGGCAGAACAGTAATTATGAAGAATAGAAGCAAACATGGTCGCATTGGCCACAGTAGCCCTGCCCAGAAGGATGCAGTCATCAGCAAAGAGCAATGAGAGATCGAGGGACCTTGGGGTCCAGCTCGGTAAGGGTGAAGAGCACTGTCCTGCTGAGACTGACGAAGAGCCCGAGATAAAGAATCAGCTGCTATAACAAAGAGAAATGGGGAGAGGGGACAACCTTGTCTCAGCCCACCTTAGAATGGAAATAATCAGTCCGGTCTCCATTGATGAGGATGGAGAAAGACGGACTCTGAATGCAGGCCATGATCCAGTCAATAAACAGCTGGTGATCCCAAACAACTGAAGAGAGTGACGCAGAAATCCCAGTTAACTCTGTCATAAGCTCTCTCCATATCAAGCTTAATGGCCATAAGCCCCTGACTCCCAGAAGTCCGACGCAGGTCATGCATGAACTCCTGTGCTATTAAAGCATTATCAGTGATACTGCGCCCTCTGAGGAAAGCCCCCTGCTCCGGAGAAATAAGGCGAGGAATAACCCAACACAACCTCATAACCAGGAGACGAGCACAAACCTTGTATAAGGTAGTACATAAGCTGATAGGCCGGAAGTGCTGTGGGCTGGAAGCGTCCGTCCTCTTAGGAACCAAGGTAATGAAGGTACGATTCCATTCTGAGGGGATAGATTTGCGATGAAAGACAAGCTTGATTGCCTGAGCTAAGTCCTCTCCCAGAATATCCCAATACTGACGAAAGAAAACGGAGGAAAGCCATCCGGCCCAGGGGCCTTATCAGCACCAAGATCCCATAAAGCCAGCCGAATATCCTCCGTAGTGACAGGCCGAGTCAGAGAGACGTTCTCAGCAATAGAGACAGTGTTGGGGGACAGAATAGGATGAACAAGGACACCAGAACCAGGTTGCTCAGTCCACCTACTGTGAAAGAAGTTAAAGAGTTGAGCACGAATCACATGATCATCCACCTGGAGCTGACCGTCCTCATCAGTTATATGCCTAATGCGGTTCCTCGCCCTGCGTTTCTGAGTGGCCTGATGAAAAATCTTGTATTACAGTCCCCCTCCTGAATCCACTGGATTCGGGACCGCTGGCGCCAAAAGGTCTCCTGCTGCATCAGAAGAGAGTGGTGGAGCGCCAGACTCGATCGCAGGGACGAAAGGTCCTCACAAGAGAGAGAACCCGCCAGGTCCTCTTTCGCCTGAAGAGAAAAGATAGTAGACTCAACCAGCTCCACCTGTCTGTCAATATCCCCAACCTCCAATCTATGCCATCTAGAAGTCGACGTCTAGCAAGGGCAAGCCTTCTGGAAAGCCGATAAATGGCATTACCTCTAACTGGTAGCTGCCAAACCTGAGAGATGATGGAGCGAGCAGCAGGATATGAGGTCCAAAATTTCTCGAATCTGAACTGCCTATGCCGCTGAGAGGTGATATCGGTAGAGATAAAGAGAGGGCAGTGGTCAGAGGCAATTCTGGACAAGTGAGTGACAGTAGCAGAGGGATAAAGCTGGAGCCAGCTAGAAGAGGCCAAGGCCCTGTCCAATCTTTCCCAGACTCTAGCAGATCCCTGCCGATTGTTGCACCAAGTAAACTGGGAGCCCTGATAACCCAAATCCAACAGACCAGCAGAAGAAATAAAGTCCCTGAACTCAGACCGGCCCATAGAGCCATGGGAAGCCCTGCCACCTTTCTTTTCTGCGGCACACAAGATACAGTTGAAGTCTCCAGCAATAAGGGAGGGGAACCCCTGGTCAAGAAGATTCTGAGTCTCAGACCACAGCACCCGACGCTCCCGGAGATCAGTACTGGCATAAACACCAGATAGGAGCCAAGGGCTGGCACTTCCCTCAGAGATGACCAACGCAACCTGCTGCCCACATCTGTGAAAAGCATCAACTCTGATATTATCATTCCTCCATAAAGCAACAATACCCCCAGACAGACCAATGGACTCAACAGCATACGAAGTCCAAGCTCGAGCAATCTGTCTTCGAAAACGGGCAAGACTAGCCCCAGAAAGTCGAGTTTCCAGCAAGATGCAAATGTCAAATGAGTGAAGCTGCATAAGCCTCCCAAAAGAGGAGCGAAACGATGGTTTCAATGCTCCTCGCACATTCCATATAAGAATCTTCATGGTAAGGCTGGATTGGATGACTCCCCATCCAACACCCCTGACATCTCCACGGAGCAGTCCAAATCTCCCCGGCCTAAGCAAGCAACAGCCTGGGTTGATTCCATCAGGACCTCCGTATCGCCTGGGATCTCCTTAGGACAATTCCGGGATCCCATTTCCACACAATCAAGTATCTGGCCTGAGTCCGTCACACCCGCTGATGCAGATACATGAATAGCCTCCTTCAGCAGATGAACCACTGATAAGTGAGTACTGGACTCTAATTGGGTAGGCTCAGAACCCTCAGAATCTAACCCCGAAAAGGCCTCTACCCGACCTCGAGCCTTCTTTGCCCCTGGGCCAATCTGGGCCGATGACACCCGACCACCCACCGAGGAAGCCGCAAACTTGAAGGCTGCATTGTCCCCGCCTCTACCAGAAAGAACGGTCTTGCCTTTGGCTTTGGAAGAGCGGGATGGCATTCTGGTCAATGATGGCTCCACAGGACGGACCCGCTTAGCAGGCCCCGATACGGGGTCTTTACTAGCACTGACCACGAGGCCCAACTTTGGAGATTTAATAGCTTTATCATCTTCATCCATAGAGGATTGCACATTAGGAGTTATAGATTGAATTTCATTTGAGTCTGAACTCTGAAACACTGAGTTCTGATACTGGGCTACAGTGCCAACCGGCACGCTTGAACAGTGCCTTGATTCTTCCTGGATTCCATGACCAGCTTGACAGGGACTTGAACCAGGGAGGAAGACGCTGCCGCGGGCTTCAAATCCGGCTTCCGAGTCACCGCTGCGAGCGACTCGATTGCGACCGACACACCCCGCCCAAGCATCAGCCCAGAAGGTGGCACGGAGGATCCAGAAGCGTTTGTATTTTAGGTTGTCTGATCGCGCTATATACATACGTTCGGGGAATGTCAAAATGGGCAGGGTTGGGCGCCGCCTTAACGATGCCCTTCGACCAAAACGCTCAGCCCGCCTTCCGCAAGCTCATCCTATCCCTCCTAGAGAAATGCGCCAACCTCAAACATCTCAAGCAGCTCCAGGCTTTCCTCATCGCCGCCGGCCATGGCCAGACTCAATTCTACTCCTTCAAGCTCGTCCGCTTCTGCGCCCTCGTCCTCGCCGACCTCCGCTACGCCCGCCTCATCTTCGACAGCCTCCGCCTCCCCAACGTCTACCTCTACACTGCCATGCTCACCGCCTATTCCTCCCACTCCGACTCCTTCTCCGCCCTCCACCTCTTCAACCTCATGCTTCGCCACGCTCGCTCCCGCCCTAATGAATTCATCTACCCCCATCTCTTGAAAGCTTGCTCGGATTCCTCTAGCATTGATTTGGTGAAATCGGTGCACTCACGCATCCTGAAAACTGGCTTTGATGGTTATACCGTGGTTCAGACTTCTCTCCTCGACGCCTACTCTAGATTCTCGGATCTTGACACTGCAAGACTGCTGTTTGATGAATTGTCTGAGAGAAATGTGGTTTCTTGGACCGCTCTGGTTTCCGGGTACGCTCGGGTCGGGAAGATCGGCAATGCCATTGCGCTGTTCGAGGAGATGCCCGAGAGAGATGTGCCGTCGTGGAATGCGGTGATAGCCGGGTGCACCCAAAACGGGCTCTTCTCTGAAGCAGTCTCGCTGTTCACCACGATGGTTTTGGAGGGACCCGGCCGAATCAGACGACTGTGTCGTGCGTGCTCTCAGCTTGTGGGCACCTGGGCATGCTCCGGCTTGGAAAATGGGTGCATGGCTACATCTTCAAGAGCCATATTGGTCATAACCCCTTTGTCTCCAATGCACTGATTGATATGTATGGAAAATGCGGGAGCTTGAAGGAAGCGAAATGGATCTTTAGCATGTTGACCGGCAAAAGCTTGACAGCATGGAATTCTATGATCAATTGTCTTGCACTTCATGGACGTACTGAGAGTGCGATTGCAACCTTCAAGGAGATGAGGCTTGAGGCCATCAAGCCAGATGAGGTCACATTTGTGGGGCTTTTGAATGCTTGTACCCATGGAGGACTGGTCGACGAAGGACTCGCTTATTTCGAGTCCATGAGCCGGGACTACCAGATTGAACCCAAGATCGAGCATTATGGGTGTGTCATCGACCTTCTTGGTCGGGCTGGAAGATTTGAAGTTGCAATGGAAATTTTGAAGGGTATGAGAACCGAACCCGATGAAGTTGTGTGGGGATCCTTGCTCAATGGCTGCAGGATTTATGGGAATACAGAGTTGGCAGAATTGGCAGTTAGGAAGATGCTGGAGTTAGAGCCGAATAATGTCGATTATGGTGTTATGTTGGCTAACTTATACAGTGAAAGAGGCAAATGGGGAGAGGTGGGGAAGGTGAGGAAGATGGTGAAGGAGTGGGGAGGGAAGAAGCTGCCTGGATGCAGCTGGATTGAGTTGGACAGCAAAGTTCACCGGTTTTATTCTGGTGATAGGCTCCATCCTGAGGCCGAGGAGATTTATAAGGTTAGAAGTGTTGGTTGGATTGATGGAAGCATGAGGAGATGTGGAAATTAATATTGGATCAGTATGTTTTTCTTGTGTGTGAGTGAGATCAAGGCCATGTAGAACCCGAATTAACTGCTTGGTATCAGCTCAAGTTACAATTTTGCGATATATACCTTGAGTTGCCTCCTGGGTATCTTCTCAATAGATTTGGTTAGTGTACTGGACGCCCCCTGACATCATATCAGATAGAAGAACAATTCAGCCATGATTTTTTTTTGAGGGGACTATCTAAAGCTGCCAATACTTGAAAATTTGTTGGTATAAAATATACCAAAACATATAATTAAATGAGTAATATGGTAAGACACTCATTTATCAGCTCCATTTAATCTCATATTCTTTCCTTGGATCTGTTATCTAGTTGGAAGAATCAGAATCAGCTCCTCTAGATGAGCTAGGTTCCAAGGTTCCCTGGATTACTGTTCTATGGCTGTCTCATACATGTTAATGGCATCAGAGTACATTGAATATATATACACACACAGTGGCGGAGTCAGGACCTTTCGCTAGAAAGGATGGCCACTATTTTTTTTTAAGGATCAATATCTATAAGAAATTTCCATAATTTAAGCGGAGGGCAGCCATCCACCCTCAAATGTTATGCACAAAAACACATGGATAAAATCATACTTACAAATGGACCATACTCCCATAATCTATTCTTCTTTTTTTTTTTTAATCCGTTGTCTCCAAGGAAACCATTGGATTGCCACTTTTCATACTTCATTTAAAAAAAAAAAAATAGAAAAAACAAATGGAGAAGGAAAGGAGCAGCTTTCAGACAGGCAATTCATTGCCTTGCCAGGTTCTATTTCTTCCACACGGATTTTTGAAGAACTGCGTTTAATGGAGTCTTATTTTCTCATCAACAGAATAAGAATGATTAGTAACTAGTTCATTTGCAGTCTGTTTGGATGCTTCGGATCTTGAAATATTTTGTTACATCTAATTTAAATATTTGTTTACCTTTAATTATTGACCTTCCAAACATGGTATTAGGTTCATAGATGAAAGGCAGATCACTTTTTTCGAATTTGTTAGAATAAAAAGACTACCTTTCATACTTGTTAACGCTGGAGACTTCAATTGGAGAAAACAGAGCTATAAATTAGATTTCTGTGCTCATTAATCAAATTTCAATATGCTAAATAGAAATAATTTTATGTTGTAATCCTCACTACAAGGGGAAAAAAATATTGCGACACCTAAATGCATCGCAATTGCGTCGCTAAACGTGCTATTGCGACGCAATAGCGATGCAATACGACGTCGCTAAGATATTTGTCGCAATCTCTATTTGTCGCAATTGCGTCGCAATATTGCGACTCTCTGCGACGCAACAATGCGTCGCAATATTGCGACGCATCCAAATACGTCGCTAAATTTAAACTAATTTTTAACATTTAAAATTATTATTAAATATTGCGACACATTCAATTGCGTCGCAATATTGCGACGCATTTAGTTGCGTCGTTATATTTAATAATAATATTTTTAATATAATAGCGACGCAATTTGAGTCGCTAATGCGTCGTCAAGAAATTTTTTTTAAAAATATTACGACGCAAGGTTATTGCATCGTAATATTTAATAATATATTTTAGATATAATAGCGATGCAATTTGAGTCGCTAATGCGTCGCTATTAAATTTTTTTTTAAATTATTGCGACGCCAGGTCATTACGTCGCAATATTTAATAATAAAATTTTAAAAATATTAGCGATGCAATTTCAGTCGCTAATGCATCGCTAATTAATTTTTTTTAAAATATAAAATATTAAAAATTAAAACGGTTAATATAATTTTATTACATTTAAATATTGATAGAAACATTCTTCACTCTATTGATCCAAACAATAATCATTCAATTCTAAAAATAATTATATATTAAAATTTTGAAGTTTTCATATACAACATATAAAAAGAAAAAATACATCAAGAATATGAGCGATCACGTGGAGGCTGGAGACCCTGCGACAAGCGGCTAACCATATTCTACAAATAACGCATCTGATCTCGCACATCTGCAAGCTCCTGATCCCGGCCTCGCATATGCTACTCGAACTCGTGCTCGACCTCCTGCCGAACCTCCTGACGAACGTCCTGCCAAACCTCCTCCGCAATGGATCTCCGAATGTCGTCTAAACGCTCGACAGGAATATCACCAGAAAATCGCGAGCTAGAGGCCTGATGGGAAAAATATCCAGAAGCTCTAGTGCCCAGACCATAGACCCTGCGGTCTCGCGGCTAGGCACCAACAGCCTCCAAAAACACACGCCGACTCTCCTCTGCTGAGAGTTCGACGGGCATCTCCCCATCAGTGGAGTCGACCTGCGATGCCTGGGAGCGAAGCTCCTCGACTCGTGTCTTTGAATTATAAAATCAACAATAAATGAGTTAATAAATTTCTTAAAATAAAATTTTAGAAATTAAACAGATACTACATAAAGCTAATTCTTACCGCAACCTCCCGTGATCGCGTGTCGACCCAGGAACCATCCCTCCTGGTGTGTGTCTCCCTGAATAGACGAAACTCGCCAGGATCTCCGCCCTCCTGCTCAGACTATAACAATAAAAAAATTGATATTAATACAAATATTTGTAAATAACTAAATTAGTAATTAAATTATTTATATTTTCTTACCATACGACGTCTGTGCTCCTGAATCGAAATGAAGCCCAAAGTATAGCGGGAGAGACCCATGTCAAGACCGCCCTTCTCGGATCGGCGGTTCGCGCTGGCTGATGCGGACCTCCTGCCAGCCATCGGACTGCCAGGCCTGCTGCCACTCGTGCCAAATACCTTCTGGCACATGCGCAGGACGCTGACCCGATGACCTCCAACGATGAAGCATGTCGAGTATCGGCGTCCCGTAAGAGCCTCCCATGCTGCCCTAATGGCATCATGGCTGACAGGGTCCCACGTAAACTTTTTTGTATTAAAATAAATAATTAGTTTTAGAATTTATTAAGATTAAGAAATTTTATATCAGTGATAAATTATATTTAATAAGTTACCTGAAACTCAGAAAATAAAACTCCCTCATGGCTGGAGATACGTGGCGCCAATCGTAGCCACTGGGATCTGCACGCCTCTGAAATACGGTGCTGATATGGCTGGATACATGATGTTGCTCAATAAATCTGTTAAAAAATGTTTATAAGTAATTGACTTAAAAACATAAACATATTTTTAATTAGTATATACTTACAGCCATGAGCATCAAGTCGAAGTACAGTGCGGCCGATGGTGGAAGAACTCTCGGAGGTATGTGCCGATCGGCTGGATGGTAATACCAATGCAGGATCACTGCCGACTGCTGGAGAGATCGAAGGCTGTGCAATGTGTGGAGATCCGAACTCTCCATCTCCAAAGCTCATGTGATCTGATGCAGCAGAGCTACGTCTCTGCTCACTCCGTATGTCATCGGTAGATCTACCTCTGCCCGTCATACTGAAAATACTAAAGATTCATGCAATTAAATTACGGTTAATGATTGACTATGTAAAAATTTACCACTTATAAAATAAATTTGAATTTAAAAAACCTTTATGTTTAATCGGTGTCATTTGTTTCGTGAAATGTTGGTTCAACATCCGATGCCGTATCGGACTGCGATTCAGTTTCATTATCATCGGAAGGAAACCGAATATTTGCATATGCAATTTCTTGGACATCACCATTTGGATCTCTAAGTGATGTTTCAGGAGCCCTTGTGTCATCCTCAGTGCATGCATTTTCCATCTCTCCTCTTAAAATGCAGGGCACTCTGCTGATTGACTTGATGAACTCTCCTCTAATAAGATTGTTGAACGTGGGACGATTTTAGAAACATCCCACCAATCTCACTTGTCGTTGCGCAAACTTGGATATCCGCAGTAAAACATTTGCTGAGCTTGGGATGCAAGGATGAATGGGTTATATTTATGCAATCTTTGTCGATGGTTCACTTCAGCCAAATGTAGTCGTATGAACCCTTTTGCCCACAGGAACTGTCGGATCGAACCAATCGTAATGAACAATACGGTTCGTTTCATAGGCCAACCGGGATATTCAACTTCAACCACCTCTACTAACTTTCTGTAATAATCCTGCATATTTGCTCCAACACTTTCTCCTTTAACACATACGCCCCAGTTCTGCGTGCCTCTTGAAGCTGCTAATCGTTCAATCTAAAATTTGTACCCATTAACAAAATAGCCAGTAGAGGTTGTTACGGTCTTCAATGGCCATTGCAATAGACATTTAATGAAAATATTATCGGTTGGGGACCATGGACCGTTTACCTATAAATTAATAAGCTATTCACAACCAAATCGAAAATTAAAGCCATTACTGAAATTGATGAGTGATACTACTCACAAATTCATAAAACCAGTAAGCGAACTCCGTTTCTAACTTCTGTCCAATTGCAACTTGACTGATGTCGGATTCATCTGTCGTTGTCTATCACAATACATCCTTATGGGATGATAAGGATTAAAACTGATGTTAGCAATTAAATATTATGGTATATTGTAATTTAAATTAGAAGTTCCAATTAAGCATTGAAGTATACACTTACTCAATATATGGATCGACTTCTCTACAGTTCATTAGGATATAATAATGTGCTGAATTATACTCCATATCGCTAAGATTTCTTGACTTCTGCCCCCCAAATGAACGGCTAATACCTTTAAAAATTGATATTCTACCGTCATTAGGTTCTCCTTCGTCCACACATACGTCATCGTTACGACCAAGATTTGGCTCCTCGTGTGGACGTGACCCTCAAATAATGCGAGGCAAAAGCTGAAACTTCTTCGACCAAGTGTGCATTGCATATAGAACCTTCAACCCTTGCCTTATTATGCACATTATTTTTTAACATCTTAAGGTACCTATATGTAAAGTTGAGACAAAAATTAACCAATTTTCTCGCAATGAAATAATATTTAAAATGTCAATATGTCTTAATGATGTGTATATTTACCTCTCGAAAGGATACATCCAGCGATACTGCACGAGACCAGCTATGCTCGCTCGTTATGGCAAGTGAATCGGTAAATGCTCCATTGAGTCAAAAAAACTAGGAGGAAATATTCGCTCCAGCTTGCATAAAATAATTGGAATTTCCTCCTCAAGCCTTGCCATGGATGCAGAAGTAATGATTGTGGCAGACAACTCCTTGAAGAACAAGCTGAGCTCTGTCAATGCCTTCCAGATATATTGCGGAAGCAACTCACGAAAAGCTATAGGCAATAATCGTTGCATGAAAACATGACAGTCGTGACTCTTCATGCTGAACAAGTTGCGATCGATCCAAGCCGTGATCCCGATCGTCCATGACCGATATCGGACCGTGGCGATCGTTCCGATCGGCGACAATCCGACGGTTGCGATCGATCCAAGCCCTGATCTCGATCATCCACGATCGATCTCGGATCATGGCGATTGGTCCGATCGGCTACGATCTGACGGTTACGATCGATCCAAGCCCTGATCCCGATCGTCCACTACTGATCTCGGACTGTGGCGATCGGACCGATCAGCATCAATCCGACGGTTGCCATCGATCCCAGCCCTGATCCGATCGGCCACGACCGATCTCGGACCACAGCGATCGATCCGATCGGCGATGATCCGATGGTTGCGATCGATCCAAGCCGTGATCCCGATCGGCCACGATAGATCTCGGACCGTTGCAATCCGTCCAAGATCGGTGACGATCAGACGGTTGCGATCTATCAAAGCCGTGATCCCGATCGGCCACGACCGATCTCGGACCATGGCGATCGGTCCGATCAGCGATGATCCGATGGTTGCGTTCGATCCAAGCCCTGATCCCGATCGGCCACGACCGATCCCGGACCATTGCGATCGGTCCGAGATCACTGACGATCCGACGGTTGTGATCGATCCAAGCCCTGATCCCGATCGGCCCGACTGATCTCAGACCGTGGTGATCGATCCGATCGCCGACGATCCGACGGTTGCGATCGATCCAAGCCGTGATCCCGATCGGCCACGACTGATCTCGGACCATGGCGATTGGTCCGATCGCCGACGATCTGACGGTTGCGATCGATCCAAGCCATGATCCCGATCGGCCACGACCGATCTCGGACTATGGCGATCGGACCGATCGGCATCGATCCGATGGTTGCCATCGATCCTAGCCCTGATCCTGATCGTCCACGACCAATCTTGGACCATGGCGATCGGACCGATCGGTGTCGATCCGACGGTTGCGATCGATCCAAGCCCTGATCCCGATCGACCACGACCGATCTCAGACCGCGGCGATCGATCCGATTGGCGACGATTCGACGATTGCGATCGATCCAAGCCGTGATCTAGATCGGCCACGACCGATCTCGGACCATGGCGATCGGTCCAATCGGCGATGATCCGACGGTTGCAATCGATCGAAGCCGTGATCCCAATCGGCCACGATCGATCTCGGACCGTGGCGATCGGTCCGATCGGCAATGATCCGACGGTTGCGATCGATCCAAGCCGTGATCCTGATCGGCCACGACCGATCTCGGACCGTGGCGATAGGTCTGATCGACGACGATCCAACAGTTGCGATCGATCCAAGCCGTGATCCCGATCGACCACGATCGATCTCGGACCGTGGCGATCAGACCAATCGGCGTCGATCCAACGGTTGCCATCGATCCCAGCCCTGATCCCGATCGACCATGACCGATCTCGGACCGCGGCGATCGATTTGATCGGCGACGATCCGACGATTGCGATCGATCCAAGCCGTGATCCCGATCGGCCACGACCGATCTCAGACCGTTGAAATCCGTTCGAGATCGGCGATGATCCGACGGTTGCAATCGATCGACGCCGTAATCCCGATCGGCCATGACCGATCTCAGACCGTGGCGATCGGTCCGATCGGCGACGATCCGACGGTTGCGATCGATCCAAGCCGTGATCCCGATCGGCCACGACCGATCTCAGATCGTGGCGATCGATCCGATCGCCGACAATCCGACGGTTGCGATCGATCCAAGCCGTGATCCTGATCGGCCACGATCGATCTCAGACCGTGGCGATCGGACCGATCGGTGTCGATCCGATGGTTGCCATCGATCCCAGCCCTGATCCGATCGTCCACGACCGATCTCGGACTGTGGCGATTGGACCGATCAGCGTAGATCCGATGGTTGTGATCGATCCAAGCCCTGATCCTGATCGGCCATGACCGATCTTGGACTGCGGCGATCGATCCAATCGGCGATGATCCGACGGTTGCGATCGATCCAAGTTGTGATCCCGATCGGCCATGACTGATCTCAGACTGTTGCAATCCATCTGAGGTCGGCGACGATCCGATGGTTGCGATCGATCGAAGCCGTGATCCCGATCGGCCACGACCGATCTTGGACCATGGCGATCGGTCCGATCGGCGATGATTCGACGGTTGCGATCGATCCAAGCTGTGATCCCGATCGGCCATGACCGATCTTGGACCATGGCGATCGGACCGATCGGCGACGATCCGACGGTTGCGATCAATCCAAGCCCTGATCCCGATCGTCCATGATCGATCTCGGACCGTGGCGATCGGACCAATCGGCGTTGATCTGACGGTTGCCATGGATCCCAGCCCTGATCCCGATCGGCCACGACCGATCTCGGACTGCGGTGATCGATCCATTCGGCGACTATCCGATGGTTGCGATCGATCCAAGCCGTGATCCTGATCTGCCATGACCGATCTCGGATCGTTGCAATCCGTCCGAGATCGGCGACGATCCGATGGTTGCGATCGATCGAAGCCGTGATCCCGATCGGCCACGACCGATCTTGGACCGTGGCGATCGGTCCGATTGGCTACGATCCGACGATTGCGATCGATCCAAGCCCTGATCCCGATCAGCCACGACCGATCCCGGACCGTTGCGATCGGTCCGAGATCGCTGACGATCCGACGGTTGCGATCGATCCAAGCCCTGATCCCGATCGGCCACGACCAATCCTGGACCGTTGCGATCGGTCCGTGATCGCTGACGATCCGATGGTTGCGATCGATCCAAGCCCTAATCCTGATCGGCCACGACCGATCTCGGATCGTGGCGATCGGTCCGATCGCCAACGATCCGACGGTTGCGATCGATCCAAGCCCTGATCCCGATCGGCCACGACCGATCCCGAACCATTGCGATCGGTCCGAGATCACGGATGATCCGACGGTTGCGATCGATCCAAGCCCTGATCCCGATCGGCCACGACCGATCTCGGACCGTGGCGATCGGTCCGATCACTGACGATCCAACGGTTGCGATCGATCTAAGCCGTGATCCCGATCGGCAATGACCAATCTCGGACCGTGGCGATCGGTCCAATTGGCGACGATCCGACGGTTGTCATCGATCTAAGCCCTGATCCCGATCGTCCACGACCGATCTCGGACCGTGGCGATCGGACCGATCGGCATCGATCCGACGGTTGCCATCGATCCCAGCCCTGATCCCGACCGGCCACGATCGATCTCAGACCGCGGCGATCGATCCGACGGTTGCGATCGATCCGACGGTTTGCGATCGATCCAAGCCCTTATTCCGATCGGCCACGACCAATCTCTGATCGATCGCTATTTAACATAATTAATTTTTTTAAAAACATTGCGACGTAAAGGGTTGCGACGTAATTTTTTAATATAATAATTATATTATATAAACATTAATTTTATTTAAAATAATTACGACGCAACAAGTGCGTCGCTAAATTAAAACATAATTTTTCTAATTTTCTGGTTTATTGCATCGCTAATGCATCGCTATTTAACATAATTAATTTTTTAAAAATATTGCGACGCACTGAATTGCGTCGCAATATTTTTTTCTCATAATTATATTTTATAAAAATTTATTTTGGTGAAAATAATTGCGGCGCAATTATTACGTCGCTAAATTAAAAAATAATTTTTTAATTTTTTGGTTTTATTGCATCGCTAATGCATCGCTATTTAATATAATTAAATTTTTTAAAAACATTGCGACGCACTGTGTTGCATTGCAATTATTTTTTCTCATATTTATACTTTATAAAAATTAATTTTATTTAAAATAATTGCGATGTAGTTATTACGTCGCTAAATTAAAAAATAATTTTTCTAATTTTCTGGTTTATTGCGTCGCTAATGCGTCGCTATTTAACATATTTAATTTTTTTAAAAACATTGTGACGCACTGAGTTGCGTTGCAATATTTTTTTCTCATATTTATTTTATAAAAATTAATTTTATTTAAATTATTTATGATGAAATTGTTGCGTCGCTAAATTAAAACTAATTTTTCTAATTTTATGATTTATTGCGTCGCTAATGCGTCGCTATTTAACATATTTTATTCTTTTAAAAACATTGCGACGCATTGAGTTGCGTCGCAATATTTTTTCATATTTATATTTTATAAAAAATTAATTTAAAATATTTTGATGCATTATTTGCGTCGCTAAATAAAAAAATAATTTTTTTTGATTTTTTGGTTTATTGAGTCGCTGCTGCATCGCTAATTGCGTCGCAATGTTTTGTTGCCACGTAAGCGTCGCAAAATGGTCGTAATTTAGCGACGTAATGATGCGTCGCTATTTCAATATTTTCTTGTAGTGCCTGTAGCTGCTTTGTCTACAAGGTCGTTTAGTAGCCATCCGGTTTGAGGTTTTGAACAGTGAATCAGATAAATTATTCTCTGAATGTAACTTTATCTATTTTACATGCCAAGAAAGGTGGTGTTGTCATCATTTTTTGTTTGCAACTTTTATGATGTTTTTTCTTTGTTTTTTTGGTTTTTTTTGTTGTTGGAGTCCTACTTTTTTCTATTCATATGAGGCCAAAAAATTCGATCTTAAGTTGACCCTTGAGTGTCTTTTAATGTAGAAGCCTTTATTTCCATGGCTATCCATGCACAGCCGAATAAAACAACAAAAGAGCCAAATATGAAGGCTACATGTGATTTCTAGATGTTATCAGGAACTTTTTGTTTGATTCATAGGGTTAATATAATATCGTCTTGTTGGCAACACTAACTTACAAGCCATTACAAGGCCTTGCATTGCATTTGTTATCACCATGTTAGCTAATATCTAAATCGCCAGTCATGGAAACCTAAGGAGTCCTTCATGAAAGCGACTGTCTTATAGGTTCTACAATGATCAATTATAGGCAGAATTGGTTGCAGCGAAAACTATTTTCTAAAATGTTTTACCATATTGGATGGACGCTTTGGATGGACGCTTTGGGGTATCTTGTCACAGCCTACCGAATGCAAGTCAATCTGGTTGAATCATTTGAGAAAGAGATGAGGTTTTATGAAGAGAAATTGGGAAATTTGATTGCTTTTTCACCGAATTTTGAGTCCAAAGACCTCAGAGTAGCCCAACTAGACTGTATATATCAAAGGACCTCACTAACACAATATAAATTAATATTATGCCTTTCATTGTCCTATCATGCCAATGAATCTGTGTACTAAGGTGATTTTGAGTTAGGATGAAGAAATTCAAATAATATTTTTTTGATTAGCTTTATTTTAAAATAAAAGCTTGAATTGTTATATAATGGTATTGAGCGAATCTATTCCATGATCCATGTATATTAAATGCACTTATAAGCAAATTTTATGTATTTATAATTATATTTTATTGAATTTGATTGTAGATTTGGATGCAAATCTTTGGTAAGAATTTGCAGGCTTCCAAGCGTGGGAAGCTCGTTGCTCGTTGGAGGAATGAGCTTGAGAAAGCTCGAAAGAAAGAAGGAAGAAAGCCCTACTCTCTGTGAGCAAGAATGAGCGTTTAGGAGTATTGTGAAGTAGTTGGCATTACCTTATAGGGGTCCCTCTTACCCAATTTATAGATGCGTGGAGTTTGTCTGGTTTGAGTGGTTGAAGCCTCATAATGATAACTTTTATGGATGAAATGTCAAGGCTGGTGTCTGTAAGACTTGAGGTGCTGCTATTTGTCAAAGCATTTAAGGAGATGACAGCAATAATGAGGCTTACTTTCTTATTTGGCATGTTAGGGCTGTAGGTAAAGTTCGATCAGAATAGGTGATTGCAACTGGTTAGTGGATCGAGTCCCATAAAAAATGGGTGGCCTCTTGATTTAGACTGTCACTTCAGACTGCTGCAGGCTGTTATAATATGGGCAGTCACTATGGTGTTCGCTAGGTATGCCCTCCACGTTCACAACCGGGCCAGCCTTACGAAAAGAGATAAAAGGTGGTGAATCTTTATCATCATCTCGTGCCATTGAACAAATGCCCCCGTTCATATTGGAAGAACTAGGGGCACCAGAGGGATGAAGCTGGGGAGTCCGGGAGTTCATGAACAGGAGTTTGGAAGGCTGCTGCAACAAAGCCATGAACCAATAGCTGGAGCCGGAGCTGGCAGCTCGGGGAGGACCGGAGCGAGGTCGAGATGGGTTGGGAGCCGACCGAGACAGGATTGAGAGGCCGGGACGGATCTGAGGTCCCTCGCATGGGAGCCGCCAGGCTGAGTCTGGACCCATCATGTAGCATGGAGCGAAGCTATCCGGAAATGGCCGTGGCCGAAACTGGGATGGCTGGAGCTGGTAGCCGTGGCAGAACCAAGGTCTGTGGAGCCATGCCTGGCTTCATGCAAAGCATGTAACCTTGATCAGAACACATGCATGGTCGAGGGAATCAGGTACGAGAGCAAGGAATTTTGGGGGCGGTCGCCAGGAGCCGAAGATGTTGGTGCTGGAAGCCGGGATGGCCATGAGTGAGCCATCAGGAACAGATCCGGGAGCAACTGCGGCGGAACCAGGGACGCTCGTGGGAAGAGCCGGGAAGGAATCGAAGGTGGTGTGGTCGGGTAAGGAGCTGGGCCGCTGTGAGGACAGGGGTCGTCCATTTCGGGAGCAAGGAGCCAGTGCTGGGAGAAAGGCAGGAACCGGGAGACGGCCGTGGGATCTCGGGAACCGCTGGGGGAGCTCGAGGCCGAGCTGGGACGAAGTTGTCTGTGGCTGCGGAGAAGACGGAGCAGAGCCACGGACGAAGTCGTCCGTGGCCGGGAGCAGAGTCGAGATGGGGAGCTTGGAGCTGGGGCCACTCGTACAGGGGAGCTCGGGGGCCAAGCTGGGATGAAGTCGGTGCAGGGTCCGGCACGGTGCTGGAGGGCCGAGCTGGGATGAAGTCGGTGTAGGGTTCGGCACGGTGCTAGGGGCTGTTGAGAAACTGGGCTGACTTGGAAGGCCGCCAAGAAATTGGACCGATTTGAAAGGCTGCCGAGAAATTGGGTCTACTTAGAAGGCTGTTAAGAAACTAAGCCGATTTGAAAGACCACCAAAAAAAAAATTGAGCCGATTGGAAGGCTGCCGAGAAAGGCCACCGATGGGGCCGCCTTGGAATATGCAGTCATCGTGGCCCCATCAGCATGGGTTGAATAGAAGAAATAGTTAAGGCCACGTGCTGACAAGCATTTAATCTATATTAAACATGCATTGAAAAGATTATCATTACTTATGCAAAATCTGAAAAAAGAGCAAATCATATCTTCTGACTATTTCTTTTTCTGACTGAGATCCTCAATTATTATATGAATGATTTGATAGTTATATTGTCTCTGTCTTCAGAAGTGGCATATTTTTACTCTATTGACATTATTTTACCTAATCAACCCTATTTCCAAAGGATTAAAAACATAATTTTAAAATGGAGGCTTACTTTATCTTTCATCCAACACTCAAAGATTGGTAAGAAAATTTCTATCACCATTCTTTCAGCATGATTTAACATAACTGGCTGGGCTTGATGGGGCCTTGACCTAGCCTGAGCCTAACCTTAAAGTCTTTTTCAAACTTTAAACCATGCTAAAGTTTGAATTTTTTTCCAAAATTTAGGTGCCCAAACCTAGGCTAATCAAGCCAGCCCATAGTATTCTATTTGAGTCAAAAATTGGGCCAACAAAGTTAATTTTTATATTTTTAAGTGTTTGTATAAAAATAAATAATATTTAAAATAATTGCATCTAATCACTCAAGTAAGCTACGCTAAGTAACAACCTAGACTTAGCTAATTTTTTTTAAGACTCTAATTTTTAAATTTGATCTAAATTAGTTTAAGTCTAACTCATGATCTAACCCAAAAACAAGCTTGCCTGGCGGCCCACGGGTCCATGAGCCCAAGCCCCAACCTAACTTGTAGAACTCCTAATTGTTAAGGTGATGACGCCTTCTTCTTATTTAGTACTTCTACTCATATTATTCCTAATCCAGCAACCAAATATTATCAAAGTGGGGAAGTGCTTTACATGTACTCATTTGTATGGATGATTTTGATAAGATTCACACAGAAATTCTCTTGATATGCAAAGGCTCAATGTATTTGTTGGAGTCCATATAAAGAAAGAAGGAAAAGACTTTGTACACCGCCTCCGGTGCAGCAAGGCCTACGTGGGCTGCACCGCCTCTTCTGATTGGTCCACGTGGCTCCTACGTAGATGACCTGCCGGACGGTATGGCTCTGCTTTGATGTTACGTTCTGAACGTGATGGCCATTTAAAGTAGTTCGTTTTTTTTTAAAATTAGCGTACGGACGAAAATGCCCTTTCCCTCCATCCTAGCGCCATTTTACGTTGAATTTTATCTGTGCAAGAAGAACTCTCTTTCTTCCCCGGTCGAAAGAAAATATTTCGCGGGGATTCTCTCCGTTGTCAGTTTTAAGCATGGGTGTCGTCGCCCTAAAGCTAGGGTGTCGTGATATTTCGACTAGGGTGTCGCGAAGGATTTACGGCCGAATTCGACTAGGGTGTCACCGGGGACTCTCTATGTGGTCATTTGTAAGCACGGGTGTCGTCGCCCTAAAGCTAGGGTGTCGTGGAATTTCAACTGGGGTGTCACGAAGGATTTACGGCCAAATTAGAACTAGGGTGTCGCAGGGATTCTCTCCGTGGTCAGTTCTAACGACGGGTGTCGTTGCCTTAAAGCTAGGGTGTCGTGAACTTTCCACTGGGGTGTCGCGAAGGATTTTCGGCCGAATTTGAAGTAGGGTGTCCCGGGGATTCTCTCTGTTTTCCAGTCATTACTTTCGAAGATCAAATGGGAGTCTCGAGAAACATGACTAGCATTCACAAGCAGATGGAGGAAAAAAGGAGCCTTTTAAAAAGCAATTGACGAAGAGATAACGAAGGCAGCTGAGGCCCATATTACAGACCTGGCCGAATTCATAGAGAGAAGTGAACATCTACGTGAGGTTTTGGCAAGGAAAAACTCATTGGATAAACTTTTATATTTGAAGACTCCAGTAGACTCTAGTAGCCAGGTTTTCTAGCCTCGAAGCTGAAATATTTCATGTCGACCGATCGAAATCCAATCTGAGAGTCTGGTCGACAGGAAATATTTCAGCTTCGAGGCTGGAAAACCTGGCTACTGGAGTCTACTGGAGTCTTCAAATATAAAAGTTTATCCAATGAGTTTTTCCTTGCCAAAACCTCACGTAGATGTTCGCTTCTCTCTCTGAATTCGGCCAGGTCTGTAATATGGGCCTCAGCTGCCTTCGTTATCTATTCGTCAATTGCTTTTTAAAAGGCTCCTTTTTTCCTCCATCTGCTTGGGAATGCTAGTCATGTTTCTCGAGACTCCCATTTGATCTTCGAAAGTAATGACAGAAAAACAAAGAGAATCCCCGCGACACCCTACTTCAAATTCGGCCGAAAATCCTTCGCGACACCCCAGTGGAAAGTTCACGACACCCTAGCTTTAAGGCGACGACACCCATCGTTAGAACTGACCATGAGAGAATCCCTGCGACACCCTAGTTCTAATTCGGCCGAAAATCATTCGCGACACCCAGTTGAAATCTCACGACACCCTAGCTCTAAGGAGACGACACCCGTGCTTAAAACTGACCACAGAGATAATCCCAGCGACACCCTAGTTCTAATTCGGTCGTAAATCCTTCGCGACACCCCAGTTGAATTCCCATGATACCCTAGCTTTAGGGCGACGACACCCGTGCTTACAAATGACCACATAGAGAGTCCCCGGCGACACCCCAGTCGAATTCGGCCGTAAATCCTTCGCGACACCCCAGTCGAAATATCACGACACCCTAGCTTTAGGCGACGACACCGTGCTTAAAACTGACCACGGAGAGAATCCCCACGAAATATTTTTGAAATTCGGCCGAAAATCATTCGCGACACCCCAGTTGAAATCTCACGACACCCTAGCTCTAAGGAGACGACACCCGTGCTTAAAACTGACCACGAGATAATCCCAGCGACACCCTAGTTTGAATTCGGCCGTAAATCCTTTGCGACACCCCAGTTGAAATCTCACGACACCCTAGCTTTAGGGCGACACATCCGTGCTTACAAATGACCACATAGAGAGTCCCGGCGACACCCTAGTCAAATTCGGCCGTAAATCCTTCGCGACACCCAGTTGAAATATCACGACACCCTAGCTTTAGGCAACGACACCCGTGCTTAAAACTGACCACGGAGAGAATCCCGCGTGAATTCGGCCGAAAATCTTCGCGACACCCCAGTTGAAATCTCACGACACCCTAGCTCTAAGGAGACGACACCCGTGCTTAAAACTGACCACGGAGATAATCCCAGCGACACCCTAGTTCGAATTCGGCCGTAAATCCTTCGCGACACCCCAGTTGAAATCCCACGACACCCTAGCTTTAGGGCGACGACACCCGTGCTTAAAATGACCACATAGAGAGTCTTCGGCAACACCCTAGTCGAATTCGCCGTAAATCCTTCGCGACACCCCAGTTGAAATCTCACGACACCCTAGCTTTAAGGCGACGACACCCATGCTTGAACAAGGCGGGAATTTGACGTCACCCTAGTACTAATTCGACGACACCCTAGTAACTCAGCCATGCCATCTTTCGAGAAAAGTTGCAAAACGTGGCAGTTCCTATGGGTTTGCGGGTCACTGTGATGTGATCGTGGCGATCCGGGTGTCCTTTCGTATTTCTCTGAGGTGGCATAAACCCTAGAAAAAGCACTCATTCGTCTGTTGCTCGAGAAGCCATCCTTTTGCTCAAGAAGCCATCCTTCGTCTCTTGCTCGAGAAGCCACTGGTCTCCTTTTCCCTCCTAAATTTGTCCATAGTTCATTCTTCCGTATACTTCATTCATGGAGATGAGTGCTTTCGTTTGTGGACGAAGACCGCGAACAAAGAAGAAGCAGACGGAGAAAATGGCGGAACAATGCAAGGACATGGTTCTTCGTTCGAATGAGGATGCGGCTCCTTCAGGTATGTTTATCACTATGTTAAAATATTATGACATCCTCTCTTAAAATTTCATGACAAGTATGTCTTCTGTCTTACCCCCTGTTTCAGTTGACAATAAAATTGTTCCAGTCCCCCCAGTGAAGGCTTCCCAGCTGTTTAAGAATAGCTGCAGGCCGGCCGTATACGTTCAGAAGGTTTGGAGGATGGGGTTTCTAGACGGCATACAAAACTTATTCGAAGGACCCCATTTGGTGCCTTCGTCGACATGCAGACGTTCACAGTCGACGGGCGACTGCTAGCAGACATCATAAGATGTCACAATGGAGGCGACGAGTTCATTTTTTGCGGAAAGCCAGTTCTATTCAGTGCCGACGAAGTCGCACTCATTCTGGGACTTCCAGCTCATGGGAAGAAGATCGACACGTCCAGCCAAATGTTCAACGGAAGGTTGTTCAGACGGTTTGGCCAGGGTTTAGATCTTCGCCAAGAAGGTTTGGAGAAGTTGATATTTCAACTCCGATCATCTAAAGTACAGGAGGATGTCGAGGACACCGTCCGACTTTGGATCGCATACATGTTGGCCATGTTTTTGGCTCCAAAGTCTAATCAGAGATGTCCACGGTATCTCATCCAGCACTTGGATGACTTAAGTCAACTGGATAGCATCGACTGGGCTTCGGCACTGAAGGAGTTGATTGTTCTGGCTCTCCCAGAAATAGCTGCTTGCTTGCGTTCCGAGGAGCCGGTGCACTCAAAGAATGCAAAAAAAGTTAGGAGGCAGCCTACCCTGTTCGGATGCTCGGCAGCACTGGTGGTAAGGATTATTGAGACGCATAATTAGTGTTCTTAGTAAAATTTTTTTGTAATATTACATTATTTAATATCCAAAAAATATCATGTTCAGGCGTGGTTCCTCGAGCATACATCAATGCGAGAACCAGCATACCCTGATAAACTGCCCCGGCTGTTGAAGTGGTATGACCACCAAATGAAGATCCAATCGGTTCGGGTTGCCGACTTGCAGCCTCACGACTTGGTAAGCTAGTACATTGCTCCATTGCTCTGACCATATTTTTCAACTTAATGCGTCAATATGTTCACTTAATATTAATTTGTTATCATCTTGCGTTGCAGATGGAGGGAGCTACTGTACCATTGTCAGAAGAGCGCTGGCTTCTCACTCAGCAGAATGTAGCATCCCCTCAACCAACAGATACCTGCGCCCCTCAACCAACGGATAGCTGCGCAGGATGTGCCGAGTTGAGGACTGAATTGGAGTGCGTTAAGGATCAACTCGACGATGTCAGGCACAGGCTGTCCATTGCTGAGAGCCTCCTCAGTTCACTGCTCAGAAAGGAAAGTAATGCAATAAATGAGGAGGACAAGGGAGACGAGAAAACAGAGAAGGTGCATTCCCTGGAGTTGGTCCTCCGCGAGCCTGGTAATGGAAATAGTGAGGAGAAGAAGATGGAGGAGGACCATTCATCCGAGTGTCCAATTGAGACAGGGAATGCAAAAGCAGAGGAGAAGAGATTGGAGGGGGATTCATTGGCTGATAAAACAGAGCATGGGAATGAAAATAAAGATGAGTCCATATCCGATAATAAACTTGGCACCCCTGCGCCAAAGGTGATAATATGGACATAGAAATAATTGGAGTGCCTTCGCTTGTTAGGAGGTTAAAAAAGAGCCGAGGAAGCGTAAGGCATCCACGGTCGTCGGAGAATGTTATGAGACAACCCGTCCTAAAAAGTCGGCGAAGACAGTGGGCACGTCAAAGCCCAACACAACGGTCGAAGATGACCAAATTATTATTCAAAATTTTTTGAGCGAGCGACTAACCGACGAGATCGTCTACACAATATGTTTTCTGGCGTTGTAACAAGAAAAAATCTTCAAGATCTCATTAACAATGAAATGATAATAGATGATGTAAGTATATCAAGAAACCTGTTCTAGTTGTTGATTTTAGAATTATATTAATCGGTTTACATTGCATTGGCAGATAATTGATTCCGGCCAGGAGTTTCTGATGCGCAACTGGACAGAGCATCCTGACCGATACCATAAGTGCATATTTGCATCAGTTTTCGTATCCGCTCTGTGTCTGACTTCCTCATCACCTGCTCATGAACTTGCTGGAACATCAGGGGCCTCGATATTTGACAATGTATCGGATGAAGATAAGGCCCAATTCCGGTTTCTTTTCACCATAATAAACTCTGATAACTCGCACTGGCATTTGGTTGCTGTCGACATGGAAAGAAAGGTGTTCATGCACCTGAATTCAATGAAACGCAACCCAAGTACAAGGCCAATGCAAGGAAATGGCATACAATTCTAGGCCACATATTCCATATCTACTGCGATAAGAAGGAAGCGATGACTTGGCCGATGGAAGATATTTCGGATTGCCCAAGCCAACCGACCGGATCGCTGGATTGCGGCCTATACTGTCTGAGATACATGGAATGTCTTGCTCGACGGGACAATCCTGATATGAAGATGGATTTCACGGATGAGGAAGTCAGAGATTACCGGCGACACTTAGCTGCGACGATATTGAGAGAGGGCCTGAACAAAAGATTAGCGACATTGTCGAAAAATGTTCTTAATTTTTTTATTCTTCTTTGAATGAAAATTGAATGTAATTTATTCATATTAACACTGATTAATATTTAATGCAAATGCACAAATTTATATTGCGAGCAGGGGTGTCCTCGATGTATCATTGT
>UESW01000673.1:0-25777 GCA_900491605.1 Calamus simplicifolius | reverse complement strand
GCTGGTGCGACATTCTAGCAACAAGCATCTCCTCATAATGAAGAAAGAGAACAAGAAGGAAAAAAGGGCCACGTTATATGCGTGGGTTCTCTCAAGGGCCACTCATTAATATTCAGCAGTCAAGTCAATAGGCTGGAGCATTTAATGGTGCAAAAACGGTCATAATGAATTGGCATGGAATAAGAGAAAAGAGAAAGCATGCCTCGGCACTCAAGCCCGGCCTGCTCTCATTCAGGCCAGCTGCATAGCTCGGCCAGCCTCAGTCTCGGCCAGATTCAGCATAGCTCGGCCAACATAGCTTGGCTAGCCTCAGCCTCGGCCAGATTCAGCATAGCTCGGCCAACATAGCTCGGCCAGCCTCAGCCTCGGCCAGATTCAGTATAGCTCGGCCAACCTCAGCCTCGGCCAACATACCTCGGCCTCCGCAACCTCTCTTGCATCAAGGCATTTATGGCCTCATAAAGGCCACATGCATCCACATGCTTTAAGGCATTTAAAGCCTTTTTTTTCCTTCGCATCAAGGCATTTATGGCTGCCACGTTGGCCCCTTGGCACCTACCTCCGCGGAACCATGGTGACCGAACCACAACGTTCAAAATATCTCTGCGGAATCCTGCGCGTAAAAATTCGAATCAACTATAACTGAATAAGATTTCAGGTGGCGAATCATGCCCAGAGATGGCCCAGGACCCGCAAGAGTGGCCTAGGTCCATGTGATCATTAAACCTCATGGCATCAACTAGCTCTCCAGCCGTCAATCCTTTAACTGACAAGATACGGATCCCGCTGGCATCATAACAAACTCGATTCGGATCTCAACGACCTTCAGACCCATGATGCCTCCAAGCAATCAGGTGAGCCTCTATAAATACGACCATCTTCCTGCTTCTAAGGTATGGGCCATCTTTTTACACACTTGCTTATCCCTTTCCGCATTAGCGCTCTACTCAGAGCCCTCGAGACCACCCTGGAGAGACTCTTCAATGAGAGCCTTCTTTCATTTTTATTGATTGCTGATCTCCACTGACTTGAGCGTTGGAGGGTCTTCCGCAGAGGGCCACCCCCAACACCTCTCGCGTGAGGACTTTTTGCAGGTTCGCCTAGGAGGAGCCGATCGCACCCGAGTCGGAGGACAGATTTCAGCAACAAATTGGCGCTAGAGGAAGGGCCCTCAAGTCCCATAAACTTATGATCCAGGAGATAAGGGTCTCGATCTTGAAGAGAACCCCTCCAATGGCCAATCAAAGAAAGGCTACTTCCAAAGCCCAAGACCAGGTCGTCTTCCAAAGACCTGATCCGGTGAGCAGTGTGCCGCCGCCACCAGTTGAGACTCCATTGCCACCAGCGGCCCCAGTGACCCAGGACCGGTTTGTCACACTGGTCCAGCAGGTCCAAGCACTGACTCATTTGATTCAGGGACGCCATGAAGCCCCCGTCCAGCTGCTCCTGCTCTGCATCTTCCTGAAGGAGCCGCGGACCCCCTCGTTTGTCCTAAGGGAGCTGGGCCAGTCCTGCAAGTGGTCTGCAGCAAGGATCCTCCTAGATCTCGGCAGGCCCAATCCCTCTCTCTCATGTCCTCTTGCCACGACTCAATGCCGTCTCCGCCTTCTCTCCGCCTTGGCACTATAGCTCGACTTCCGTAGCCGTGCTATACACACCAAGGCATTTATGACCTCATAAAGGTCATGTGCATCTACCTGCTTTAAGGCATTTAATGCTTTATCTTGTTTCATCATTAAGGCATTTATGGTTGCCACATTGGCCCCCTTGGCACCTTTTGCATAAAGAAGGATGACGTCATGAAGCCAAGACAAGGAGTTCTTGACTCCATGCTTCACAGAAGTCCAACTTCCAGCTTTAGCCTCGGCTAGTGGGTCTATCGCACCACAAAGAGTAGCTTGTTATCGCTCTACCCGAGTCAGAGGGAAATTTTTCCTCCTCGGTGATCTGGTGCTTCGAAAGGCGTCCATCTCGAAGCCGCTGGATCAAGGAAAGCTCTCTCCAAACTGGGAAGGCCCCTATCAAGTAGCGAAAATCATCGGACCTGGCACCTACAAGCTCTAGGATCTAAACGGGAAATCTGTTCCCGGGACGTGGAATTCAGACAACCTCCGCATACATCATCAGTAGGGTACGCTTCTATAGGTCCGCTCCATTAACTGCTATGGCATATTGCTTTTATGATTCATGGCATGGTTGCTACAATCACTTCTCCAAAAATCATAATGAAAAGTAGATGCCACTTGCTAATCCTCGGTACGACCGAGCTGTCTCCTTGAACAGGAAATCTTTGTACCTCGGCTGGACCGAGTCCTATTCATCGAAGACTCGGTATGGCCGAGCATCCCCAGTACGGCTGAGGGCCAAGTGATCTCCAAAACCTCATCCGGATTTGGGCAGCTTATGAGCCCCGGCGGGACTAGGTGACCTCCAAAATTTCATCCGGATTCGGGCAGCTTACAAGCCTTGGCCGGACCAAACAATCTTCAAAGCATCGTTCCGATTCGGGCAGCTTACAAGCCCCGGCCGGACCAAAGGATAAAGAAACCTCGGTTGGATTCGGGCAGCTTATAAGCCCCGGCCAAACCGAATGATCTTCAAACAGTCTCTGTACCTTAGCAGCGCCAAGTAAAATATAATCTCTATAAATCCTCGGCTAGGTCGAGCGATCTCCGTACCTTGCAGTGCCAAGTAAATATAATCTTGAAGGCTCGGCAACACCGAGTAATTTATTATTTAGAAGCCTCGGTTACAACCGAGTAGCATCTTGGGAAGGCTCGGCAACATTGAGTAATTTATTATTTGAAGGCTCAGCAACATCGAGTAATTTATTATTTGAAGGCTCGGCAACACCAAGTAATTTATTATTTGGAAGCCTCGGTTACAACCGAATAGCATCTTGGGAAGGCTTGGCAACACCGAGTAATTTATTATTTGAAGGCTCAGCAACACCGAGTAATTTATTATTTGAAGCCTCGGTTACAATCGAGTAGCATCTTGGGAAGGCTCGGCAATACCGAGTAATTTATTATTTGGAAGCTTCGGTTACAACCGAGTAGCATCTTGGGAAGGCTCGGTAACACCGAGTAATTTATTATTTAGAAGCCTCAGTTACAATCGAGTAGCATCTTGGGAAGGCTCGGCAATACCGAGTAATTTATTATTTGAAGGCTCGGCAACAGTAATTTATTATTTGGAAGCTTCGGCTACAACCGAGTGGCATATTTGGAAGGCTCGGCAACACCGAGTAATTTATTATTTGGAAGCCTCGGTTACAACCGAGTAGCATCTTGGGAAGGCTCGACAACATCGAATAATTTATTATTTGAAGGCTCGGCAACACCGAGTAATTTATTATTTGGAAGCCTCGGTTACACCCGAGTAGCATCTTGAGAAGGCTCGGTAATACCGAGTAATTTATTATTTGAAGGCTCGGCAACACCGAGTAATTATTATTGGAAGCCTCGGCTACAACCGAGTGGCATCTTGGGAAGGCTCGGTAACACCGAGCAATTTATTATTTGGAAGCCTCGGTTACAACAGAGTAGCATCTTGGAAGGGCTCGGCAATACCGAATAATTTATTATTTGAAGGTTTGGTAATAGTAATTTATTATTTGGAAGCCTCGGTTACAACTGAGTAGCATTTTGGGAAGGCTCGGCAACACCGAGTAATTTATTATTTGAAGGCTCGGCAATACCGAGTAATTATTATTTGAAGCCTCGGCTACAACCGAGTGGCATATTTGGAAGGCTTGGCAACACCGAGTAATTTATTATTTGGAAGCCTCGGTTACAACCGAGTAGCATCTTGGGAAGGCTCGGCGACACCGAGTAATTTATTATTGAAGGCTCGGCAACATCGAGTAATTTATTATTTGGAAGCCTCGGTTACAACCGAGTAGCATCTTGGGAAGGCTTAGCAACATCGAGTAATTTATTTGAAGGCTTGGCAACACCGAGTAATTTATTATTTGAAGCCTTGGTTACAATCGAGTAGCATCTTGGGAAGGCTTGGCAACACCGAGTAATTTATTATTTGAAGGCTCGGCAACACCGAGTAATTTATTATTGGAAGCCTCGGTTACAACCGAGTAGCATCTTGGGAAGGCTCGGCAACACCGAGTAATTTGTTATTTGGAAGCCTCGGTTACAACCGAGTAGCATCTTGGGAAGGCTCAACAACACCGAGTAATTTATTATTTGAAGGCTCGGCAACACCGAGTAAATTAATATTTGAAAGCCTCGGTTACAACCGAGTATCATCTTGGGAAGGCTCGGCAACACCGAGCAATAAATTTCTTTGAAGACTCGGCAACACCGAGTAATTTATTATTTGAAGGCTCGGCAACATCAAGTAATTTATTATTTGGAAGCCTCGGTTATAACCGAGTAGCATCTTGGGAAGGCTCGGCAATACCGAGTAATTTATTATTGAAGGCTCGGCAAGAACCGAGTAATATATTCATGAAGACTCGATAACAACCGAGTAATAAATTTCTTTTAAAAAAAAGTACGCCTTTACTAAACTCATTCTTGTTCAATGAATTAAATTTAGCTTTTGAAGGCTTGCAAAATTCTTGTGACTCTCCTTGAAAGCTACAATGAGAAGCATGTCATATAAATTCTCGGCCGGGCCGAGCGATCTCCGTACCTTGGCAGTGCCAAGTAAAATATAATCTTTATAATCTTCGGCTAGGCCGAGCGATCTCCGTACCTTGGCGCGCCAAGTAAAATATAATGTTGAAGGCTCGGCAATACCGAGTAATTTATTATTTGAAGGCTTAGCAACACCGAGTAATTCATTATTTGGAAGCCTCGGTTACAACCGAGTACATCTTGGGAAGGCTTGGCAGCACCGAGTGATTTATTATCCAAAGCCTCGGCCAGAGCCGGAGTGCATCTCTTATTATCCAAAGCCCCGACTAGAGCCGAAGTGCATATCAAAAGCCTCGGCCAGAGCCAGAGTGCATCTCTTATTATCCAAAGCCCCGGCCAGAGACGAAGTGCGTATTAAAAGCCTCAGCCAGAGCCGGAGTGCATCTCTTACTATCAAAGCCTCGGCCAGAGCCAGAGCTCATCTCTTATTATCCAAAGCCCCGGCTAGAGCTGAAGTGCGTATCAAAAGCCTCGGTCAGAGCCGGAGTGCATCTCTTATTATCCAAAGCCCCGGCCAGAGCCAAAGTGCGTATCAAAAGCCTCGGCCAGAGCTGGAGTGCATCTCTTACTATCAAAAAGCCTTGGCCAGAGCCGGAGTGCATCTCTTACTATCAAAAGCCTCGACCAGAGCCGGAGTGCATATCTTATTATCCAAAGCCTCGGTCAGAGCCGGAGTGCATCTCTTATTATCCAAAGCCTCGGCCAGAGCCGAAGTGCGTATCAAAAGCCTCGGTCAGAGCCGGGTGCATCTCTTATTATCCAAAGCCCCGGCCAGAGCCGAAGTACGTATCAAAAGCCTCGGCCAGAGCCGGAGTGCATCTCTTATTATCCAAAGCCCCGGCCAGAGCCGAAGTACGTATCAAAGCTTCGGCCAGAGTCGGAGTGCATCTCTTACTATCAAAAGCCCCGGCCAGAGCCGGAGTGCATCTCTTACTATCAAAAGCCTCGGCCAGAGCCGGAGTGCATCTCTTACTATCAAAAGCCTCAGCCAGAGCCGGAGTGCATCTCTTATTATCCAAAGCCTTGACCAGAGCCGGAGTGCATCTCTTATTATCCAAAGCCCCGACCACAGCCGAAGTGTGTATCAAAAGCCTCGGTCAGAGCCGGAGTGCATCTCTTATTATCCAAAGCCTCGGCCAGAGCCGAAGTGCGTATCAAAAGCCTCGGCCAGAGCCGGAGTGCATCTCTTACTATCAAAAGCCATGGCCATAGCCGGAGTGCATCTCTTACTATCAAAAGCCTCGGCCAGAGCCGAAGTGCATCTCTTACTATCAAAAGCCCCAGCCAGAGCCGGAGTGCATCTCTTACTATCAAAAGCCTCAACCAATCCGAGTGATACAGCACTAAAGCTTCATCCCAGCCGAATAATTCCTCGGACACTCAAGCACAACTAAAGCGCCTTATTTTACTTCAGCAAGAGGGCCACCCAAGCCTTTCTCTAACCTACACAGAGATAAACACTTCCTCCACAGAGGATCGAATGACGTGACCCCCAAATAAGATTGCTCCAGAATTCTACTCCCTATATCCGAAGTTACACTTTGAACTAGGGAGTGGGGGGCATGTGATGAGGGGTAAAATCATCATTACATTATTGACAGCTCACTTTGGTGATGGGATCATGCCCAATCCAAATGCCCTGCTTGCCACCTGGCTAGCTGGTGCGACATTCTAGCAACAAGCGTCTCCTCATAATGAAGAAAGAGAACAAGAAGGAAAAAAGGGTCACGTTATATGCGTGGGTTCTTCCAAGGGCCACCTCATTAATATCCAGCAGTCAAGTCAATAGGCTGGAGAATTTAATGGTGAAGAAACGGTCATAATGACTTGGTATGGAATAAGAGAAAGGAGAAAGCATGCCTCGACACTCAAGCCCGGCCTCATTCAGGCCGAGCCATGCCTCGGCACTCTCATTCAGGCTAGCTGCATAGCTCGGCCAACATAGCTCGGCCAACCTCAGCCTCGCCAGATTCAGCATAGCTCGGCCAACATAGCTCGGCCAACATAGCTCGGCCAGCCTCAGCCTTGGCCAGATTCAGCATAGCTCGGCCAACATAGCTCGGCCAGCCTCAGCCTCGGCCAGATTCAGCATGGCTCGGCCAGCCTCAGCCTCGGCCAACATACCTCGGCCTCCGCAACCACGCTATGTTTCTTGCATCAAGGCATTTATGGCCTCATAAAGGCCACGTGCATCCACATGCTTTAAGGCATTTAAAGCCTTTTTTCTTCGCATTAAGGCATTTATGGCTGCCACGTTGGTCCCTTGGCACCTACCTCCGCGAAACCATGGTGACCGAACCACAGCGTTCAAATACCTCTGCAGAATCCGATGCGTAAGAATTCGAATCAACTATAACTGAATAAAATTCTAGGCGGCCAATCATGCCCAGAGGTGGCCCAGGACCCGCAAGAGTGGCCTAGGTCCATGTGATCATTAAACCTCATGGCATCAACTAGCTCTCTCAGCCGTCGATCCTCTAACTGACAAGATATGGATCCCGCTGGCATCATAACAAACTCGATTCGGATCTCAACGACCTTCAGACCCACGATGCCTCTAAGCAGTCAGGTGACCCTCTATAAATACGACCATCTTCCTGCTTCTAAGGTATGTGCCATCTTTTTACACACTTGCTTACCCCTTTCCGCTATTAGCGCTCTACTCAGAGCCCTCGAGAGGCTACCCTGGAGAGACTCTTCAACGAGAGCCTTCTTCCTATTTTTGTTGATTGCTGATCTCCACTGACTTGAGCGTCGGAGGGTCTTCCGCAGAGGGCCACCCCAATGCCTCTCGCATGAGGACTGTTTTGCAGGTCCGCCCAGGAGGAGCCCGATCGCGCCCGAGTCGAAGAACAGATTTCAACAGCAACATATGCAAATGATAATCACATTTAAGAGTTGATGGTCTACAGATCTAGTTGGAGAAGAAATTAATGTCTAGAGCTATTTAAGGAAAAGAAGCAGGTGTGTTGTAGTCATCCTATTTTCACATGCATGTGTTTAAATCTATACAAGGAAATTAGCCTTCAGTGTGAAATTTAATAGGCAATGATTAAACTAAATTTGATGCTCCAATTATTGGGATCGTTCAATTGTAACTTAAGGAAATTAAACTTCATATGATCATGAGATGGAATATGTTAAATATAGGCACTTATAGTTAATTACATAATATTTCGTATTCTAGCTACTAAGTTTGTCATCTAAAGATTTTTATTCATTATCCATATAACTTGATAAATATTGCATCACCTCTAGCTAATCTTATGTAGTTGGGAAAAGAATTAGATGAGTTGAGACCTTTAGCTAATATTTCTTTTCTTTTTAATTTCATCTCTTGCATTAAGCAAACACTTTGTGGGTTGGAGTTGTTTTCATGTTTATCAGCCACGTCAATAACCTAATATTCCAAGACAAAAACTCACCACATTAGATGTGAGAGCTATAAATCCTCCATGATTAACCACATAAAACTCTCTTCTTCTTTTTAAAGCCATCTCTTGGCCAAAGTTTTTATCTTTAAAAATATGAAAGCTTCTCATGTAGTGAAAGAGAGGGTCAATAAGAAGATCTTTGATGGTTCGTTATTTCAAATTTAGAGGCTCAAATCCAAGTCAAGTAAGTGTAGGACAAATCACAAGGACAATTTCTATTACTTTGCTTGATTGTAGCATTTTTGTAGAACTAGAATTAGAAAACAGTGATTTTATGGTCTCATTTCATTCTTTTGTCTTTTATTACCTTTACTTATAATAAGTCATCAATTTCAATATCTCACAGCTTTCGGGTAAAGATTGTTATGATATGAACTTGAAATTGAACAATTTGTTGGGTAAGGTTTTTACAAATATATTATGGTTTCTGTTGAGGGGTAAAATCGTCATTACGTTAAATCCGTGCGAGGCAGTTAAGGCTAACCTCCTCCCTTCGTCCCATCCGGGCTTCCATAGCTCGGCCCCCTCCGGGCTTCCGTAGCTCGGCCCTCCGGGCTTCCGTAGCTCGGCCCTTCCGGGCTTCCATAGCTCGGCCCCTCCGAGCTTCCATGGCTCGGCTCCCTCCGAGCTTCTATAGCTCGGCTCCTTCCGGGCTTCCGTAGCTCGGCCCCTCCGGGCTTCCATAGCTCGGCCCCTCCGGGCTTCCATAGCTCAGCCTTCCAGGCTTCCATAGCTCGGCCCCTCCGGGCTTCCATAGCTCGGCCTTTCCGGGCTTCCATAGCTCGGCCCTTCCGGGCTTCCATAGCTCGGTCCTTCCGGGCTTCCGTAGCTCGGCCTTCCGGGCTTCCGTAGCTCGGCCCTTCCGGGCTTCCGTAGCTCGGTCCTTTCGGGCTTCCGTAGCTCGGCCCTTCCGGGCTTCCATAGCTCGGCTCCCTCCGGGCTTCTATAGCTCGGCTCCCTCCGGGCTTCCGTAGCTCGGCCCTTCCGGGCTTCCATAGCTCGGCCCCTCCGGGCTTCCATAGCTCGGCTCCCTCCGGGCTTCTCTAGCTCGGCCCTTCCGAGCCTCCGTAGCTCGGCTTCATTTGCAATCCGAAACCTAACACTTACCTCCGCGGAACCTGAGGCGGGAGAGCCCAAGCCTATCAAAACGGCATCCTAGACAAAGAATCATGTCGGGACATGGCCTAAAGCCTATCATAACCGCCCTGGGCCTACTCAACCAGATCTCGAGGCGTCAAGGAGCTCTCCCAGCCGTCAATCTCTGAACAAACAAGATACGAATTCTAACGGCCCCACAACGGCCTGATTCTATCCGTCTCCGTATCGTAACAACCTCTGAACCTTCCAGAAGACGCTCAAGACCCAAACGGCAGTCTATAAATATCAGTCTCACAGATTCCCCCAGGTACACGACTCTTGACGCACGAAAACTCTGGACTCACTCCTCTCTCCCGGCAGCTCGTCGGCGCTCTGCCCCTCCTAGAGCTTCCGATTGGCCGCCCCCGGAGAGGTCTCCCGGAGAGATCCACCTTCCCACTGTCTGGTTGATCGCCGATTCCTTCCCCACTGACTTGAGCGTCGGAGGGCCTTCCGCGAGGGCCACCCCTGGCGTCCCCCGCGCGTGGACTTCTTTTTGCAGGTCCACCGCACCCCTCTCCCTGGAGATCGACCGCGCCCGAGTCGGAGGACGGATCCCGGCGGCAACAGATTGGCGCTAGAGGAAGGGTCTCAAGTCCCATTAAAACTTGAAGAAAGGAGACAAGGATCTAAATCCGGAGAAGAACCTCTCCAATGGCCAACCGGAGAAGAGCAACCTCTGATGCCCAAGATCAGGTCGCTTCCCAGAGGCCTGATCCGACTGGCGCTGCAGCGGCACAACCCCCACCGGTTGAAACTCCGTCGCCGCCTGCTATCCCGGTGACCCAAGACCAGTTCGCTACGCTGGTCCAACAAGTCCAGGCCCTCACCCACCTGGTTCAGGAGCGCCTTGCAGCTCCTCCTGCTTTACATCCCCCGAAGGAGGCGGCGATTTCTTCCTCGCCGGCGACCTCCTCCTCTGGCCCGCATGAATCAGCGGATCCCCCACATCCCCAGGGGGGACAAATCGGTCCCTCGAACCGGTTACGAAGAGATCCTCCCAGATCTCGGCGAGCCCGCTCCCTCTCCCCGCGTCTCACCATGACTCCATGCCGTCCTTACGGTTCTTGCGCCCAGCTCCTCCTCTCGGCGGTGAAGAGGAGATCCGCCGTCAGATCCAGGAAATGCGTCAGGACTGGACGCCGCCAAGCAGACCCATCTGCCCCAGCCCAAGGCAGAGCAGGGCATCCCTTTCTCTAAGGGAATCATGGAGGAAGTGATTCCCTCCCATGTCAAACTGCCAGCCGTCGAGCCCTATCACGGCTCCACCGACCCGGACGACCATCTCAGTAGCTTCCGGTCAATAATGATGTTCCACGGAGCATCTGACGCGATCCTCTGCCGAGCCTTCCCATCCACCCTCAGAGGATCCGCCTGAACCTGGTTCAATGCCTTAAAACCGGGTTCCGTCGAATCGTTCGACGAGCTGAGCCGCCTTTTTATTGGCCAGTTCGTCAGCAGCCGCCGCCATCGACGAAGATCCGACTCCCTCTCCGAAGTCAAGCAGAGAGAGGGGGAGTTCTTGAGAAATTATCTTGGCCGTTTCAACAAGGCCATGTTAGAGGTGGACCACCTTAATCACGAGGTGGCTATGTCCGCCCTGGCGGGGGGAGTTTCGAAGGAGAGCGACTTCTACCTAGCAATGGAGGTCAGCTACCCCCCATGTCTTTCTGATATGATGGCCCTTGCGGACAAATACGCTAGGGTCGAGGAGTCGCGGAGGGTGGCCCGCGCTGAGCAAGCAAGAAAGAAGCAAGAGCCCAAAGTCCCCGACAGACACCGTCCGTCCGTCGACCAAGTCCGCCTCGCCGCCAAAGAGCCCCTCCGCTGCCGCCAAGGAATCGCTCCCGGAGTCCTCCCAGGCGATTCGATCGCTATACTCCGCTGACTGTGCCCGGGCGCAGATCCTCATGGAGATAGAGCGCCAACTTCCCCGGCCAGTACCTCTCCGAGGGAACCCGACCCAAAGAAATCCTGCCAAGTACTGCCGCTATCATAGGGAGCACGGTCATGACACCGAAGAATGCTGGCAGCTGAAGAACGAAATAGAGAGATTGATCCGGCGGGGACGGCTGGATCAGTTCAGGAGGGCGCCCAAGCCGCAGCAGCAAGGAGGTGACCGCCAGCCCGAGCTCCCACAACTCCCTCCTCCACCAAATCCGCCCGTGGTTGGCCGTATCAACATGATTGAGGAGGCCGGCGGATCGAGCTCCAGGGGCGACGGTGATGCACCGGTGCGAAGAAGGCAGCACCGGCGAGCTCTCCTTTTCCGATGATGATCTTCTTGGGATACAGCTTCCCCATGATGACGCACTTGTTGTATCCCTTAACTTGAACAATTATGATGTAAGCGAATCCTCGTCGATAGTGGAAGTTCGGTAAATGTTTTGTACCTCGGTGTGTTTGCCAGGATGAAATTGCTCATGGAAAACCTTCGAGCCGTGATTCCACCCTGATGGGATTCACCGGCGACGTCATCACCCGGAAGGGGTCGTCACCCTGACGGTCCGTACGGGAACCTGGCCCCTTGTGACTATTGTACAGACCGATTTCCTGGTGACCGACCTCAGATCCCCATATAACGCCATATTCGGCAGACCTGGCCTGATGTCCCTAAGGCGGTTGTCTCTATCCCGCATCTGTCTATGAAGTTCCCCACCGAGCGAGGAGTTGGAGTGGTTCGGGGAAGTCAAGCCATGGCTCGGCAATGTTTCGTTACGAGCCTTCAGTCTAGAATGCCCGAAGTTGACGGGCTAGACGCTCGTGAGACTTCACCGAACAACGGGGAGAACCGGCAGAAGAATTGGAGGAAATACCACTGGACGAAGCTCGTCCGACCGAACCACAAGAATCGGTCGCTACTCAAAGGAGAGCCTCGGCACAGATTGATCAGGTTCCTCCAGAGCAATGCCGACATCTTCGCCTGGACCGCCTCCGACATGCCAGGAATCAGCCCGAGGTCCTCGTCCACCGCCTCAATGTGGACGAGAGGCACCGGCCCGTTAAGCAGAAGAAGAGAAGCTTCGCCCCAGAGCGGCAGAAAGCCATTGAAGAAGAGGTCGACAAGCTCATAAAGGCCAACTTCGTCCGAGAGGTAAATTACCCGAACTGGCTGTCAAATGTCGTCATGGTGAAAAAGTCAAATGGAAAATGGAGGATCTGCATCGACTTCACCGACCTCAATAAAGCCTGCCCGAAGGACAGCTTCCCCCTCCCTCGGATCGATCAGCTCGTGGACGCCACCTCAGACCACCAATGCTGTCATTCATGGACGCCTATTCCGGCTATAATCAGATCCGAATGGCCCCCGAGGACGAAGAAAAGACCGCCTTCATAACCGATCGAGGTACCTATTGTTACCGTGTTATGCCTTTTGGTCTTAAAAATGCAGGGGCGACCTACCAGCGGCTGGTCAACAAAGTATTCAAGGAACAAATCGGCCGGAACATGGAGGTGTATGTGGACGACATGTTAGTTAAAAGCAAGAAGGCGTCACAGCATGTCGAGGACCTCTCGGAGAGCTTCGCAACGTTGCGTAGATATGGGATGAAACTCAACCCGACCAAGTGCGCCTTCGGCGTCAACTCGGGGAAGTTCCTCGGCTTCATGGTCTCAGCGAGGTATCGAAGCTAACCCCCAGAAGATTCAAGCTCTCCAACAAATGGCGCCCCCTGCGTCTGTAAAAGAGGTCCAGCGCCTAACCGGGAGGATAGCGGCCCTTAACCACTTTGTGGCACGGTCGGCCGAGAGATGCCTCCCCTTCTTCAAAACTCTCCGATCGGCCAAAAACTTCTAGTGACTCCCGAATGCCAAAGGTCGTTCCAAGATCTCAAGAAGTACCTCGGCTCGCCCCGCTCCTCAGCAGCCCGACCCCAGGAGAAACTTTATTCTTGTACCTGGCTGTTTCGGAGGGCACGGTCTGCTCGGTGCTGATCAAGGAAGAAGGCAAGATTCAGAAGCCGATCTACTACGTGAGCAGGCTGCTCCGCGACGCAGAAATGAGGTACAGTAGGATTGAAAAGATGGTGTTGGCCTTGATTACCTCAGTTCGGAAGCTACGGCCGTATTTCCAAGCACACTCTGTAACGGTCCTAACTGACCAACCCATCAAGACGGTTGTCCACCGTCCCGAGACATCGGGGAGAATGACCAAGTGGGCCATCGAGCTAAGCGAGCATGACATACATTTTCAGCCTCGCCCATCCATCAAAGCCCAAGTACTGGCCGACTTCCTCCTCGAGTGTACCATCCCAGAGGATGGTTCTGCCCAGACTCCCCTGAAGAGCCAAAGTCCAGAGCCCGATGGCTCCTCCACGTCGATGGGTCGTCCAACGCCTATCACTCCGGTGGGTCTGGTTCTTACTAGTCCTGAGGGGATGGATTTCGAGTATGGCGTCCGGTTCTCCTTCCGGCTTCCAACAATGAAGCCGAGTATGAAGCCTGTTAGCCGGTCTCAGGATCGCCCGCAACCTGAAGGTGAAAAAACTCAGCGCCTTCACCGACTCTCAGTTGGTAGCCGGCCACGTTCGGGGAGAGTTTGAAGCTCGGGAGCCGAACATGATTCGGTATCTCCAGGAGGTGCGTAGCTTGCTTCCTCATTTTTCTGAATTTGAAATTATTCAAATCCCCAGATCTGAGAACGCCCGTGCCGACCTACTCTCCCGACTGGCAACCACGGAATCAATGGATGCCGAGCAAAAATTCCACATGGAGACTCTGGAAAAGCCGAGCATCATGGAAGCTGACCGAGTGATGCAAGTCGAGGCCGAATCATCCTGGTTCGACCCTATCCTCAGATACCTCAAAGAAGGGTCGCTTCCGTCCGACCGAAGAGAGGCTAGGAAGCTGAAACTGCAGGCCACCCATTATGTAGTAATTGACAACCAACTTTACAAGCGGTCGTTCTTCATGCCGCTGCTTAGATGCCTTCGCCCATCCGAAGCAGATTATGCTCTGCGCGAGGTGCATGAAGGAATTTGCGGCAACCATCTAGGAAGCCGATCCCTATGTCACAAGGTACTGCGGCAGGGCTACTACTGGCCGACCATGCAAAGAGACGCGGACGATTTAGTCCGAGCCTGTGACTCCTGCCAGAGACACGCAAGCATCCAAAGACTCCCTTCCGCCGAGCTAGTCTCTATATCCTCCGCTTGGCCCTTTGCCAAATGGGGGATGGACATCCTCGGCCCATTCCCGCTTGCGATGGGACAGCGGAAGTTCTTATTTGTCGCCATTGACTACTTCACCAAATGGGTCGAAGCGGAAGCAGTCGCGCAGATCACCGAGGCACGAGCCAGGGACTTTGTTTGGAGATCCATCATCTGTCGATTCGGCCTCCCCCACACTATAATCACCGATAACGGTAAACAGTTTGACAACTCCAAATTCCGCCAATTCTGTGAGGAACACGGAATCCGCCACCACCTTACCTCGGTCGGACACCCACAAGCCAACGGAGCGGCCGAAGTAACCAACAGGACCCTCCTCCAGGGAATTAAAGCTTGCCTCTCAGAGCCCAAGGCAGATGGGCCAACGAGCTACATCATGTCTTGTGGGCCTACCGAACTACCCCGAGAATCCCGACCGGCGAGACTCCATTCCGAATGGCTTTTGGCACAGAGGCTGTCATCCATGTGGAAATAGGCCTCCCATCATTGCGGGTGGAGAATTATTCGGAGGAAGCCAGCGACGAGCAACTCCGCACCAACCTCGACTTGATAGAAGAAGTCAGAGAAAAGGCCCGAATCAGGGCGGCTGCTTATCAACAGAGAGTGGTTCGGTACCATGCCTCCCGGGTCAAGGGGAAAGCTTTCCTACCCGGCGACCTTGTCCTCCGGAAAGCTTCTGTATCCAAACCTCTGGAGCAGGGAAAACTGGCGCCAAATTGGGAGGGCCCGTATCAAATAATGGAGATTATTGGACCAGGAACCTACAAGCTGCAGGATCTGGATGGGAAGTCCATTCCTCGGACTTGGAACGCGGACAACCTTCGCAAATATTATCAGTAGGGTATGTCCTCTTTGAATTCATTTTTTTTTGCATGCCTCACCGCACGTTCCTGCTTATCTGTTTCCTCAAAACCTGTCGCATGAGTCATTATGCACCATGTTGTTATGAATTGCAAGGAGAAACAGATACTGCTTACCAATCCTCGGCACAACCGAGTTGTCTGTTTGAACAGGAAATCTCCGAACCTTGGCAGGGCCAAGTAAAATATTTCTCCGAACCTCGGCAGGGCCGAGCAACAAATCTCCGAACCTTGGCAGGGCCAAGTAAAATATTTCTCCAAACCTCGGCAGGGCCGAGCAACAAATCTCCGAACCTTGGCAGGGCCAAGTAAAATATTTCTCCGAACCTCGGCAGGGCCGAGCAACAAATCTCCGAACCTTGGCAGGGCCAAGTAAAATATTTCTCCGAACCTCGGCAGGGCCGAGCAACAAATCTCCGAACCTTGGCAGAGCCAAGTAAAATATTTCTCCGAACCTCGGCAGGGCCGAGCAACAAATCTCCGAACCTTGGCAGGGCCAAGTAAAATATTTCTCCAAACCTCGGCAGGGCCGAGCAATAAATCTCCGAACCTTGGCAGGGCCAAGTAAAATATTTCTCCGAACCTCGGCAGGGCCGAGCAACAAATCTCCGAACCTTGGCAGGGCCAAGTAAAATATTTCTCCGAACCTCGGCAGGGCCGAGCAAATAATCTCCGAACCTTGGCAGGGCCAAGTAAAATATTTCTCCGAACCTCGGCAGGGCCGAGCAACAAATCTCTGAACCTTGGCAGGGCCAAGTAAAATATTTCTCCGAACTTCGGCAGGGCCGAGCAACGAATCCGCCAAGCCATGTCAAGGCCAGGTAAGAGTCATTCGGGCTAAAGCCCCAGCGAAAAAGCCGAAGTATAGAGGCCTCGACCAAAACCGAACGGCCCCCAAATAGTCCCCGAAGGACTTTGTCCGGTTTAAAAACAAGCACGTTAAACAAAAACCGTCAACACGAATGAAAAAGCCACCATCGGCAAAACCCCCTCTTGAGGCCGTTGAGCCCCGCACAATCAGCCGAGAGCCCCGAGCAGAGCTAGACGATTCCCCTCTCTGCTACTGGAAATATTTGGGTGACACCCCTATAACCCGTCGTTCAAAGAGCCTATATCAGCGCGTAAAAAACGACGGGGCCGCGCCAACCCCCTGATTCATCACACTGGTCAAGGCCGTGAACTCTTAAAGAAGGGGACTTCAAAAATGAGACCCACCTTTCATTCATAAAGAGGAGGACTACAAAGAGGTGGTGAAAAGCAAAAAACAAGAGGGGAGGCCCCGAATCAAAATTCGGAGTCACTCCCGGAGGCTAACAGTTCCTCCAGGCGCTCCGTCAGGTCAGCCACTTGCTGACGCAGGGACGCTATCTCCTCCCTCTGCCGGTCCATCAACCGGCGTGAGGCTTCCGCCTCCCTGACCGATACGTCCAAAAATTCTTCGGTGATCCTCGCGAGCTGCTCGTTATTCGCGAAGGCCGACGCCAGGCTCTCTCCATCAACCGTGACGGAGGTGGACCTCCCCTCCGAGCGCGGCGGGCTGTCAAGGGAGGAACGCGACTCACCTGATGATCGCGCTGGGGAGGCCATCTTTTAGAACTTAAATCGAGGGATAACCAAAACCTATGCCCCTCAGTCGTATTTATACCCGCCATGCAGGTATCTCGATCGGCCGCACTGTAACTGCCGACCCGTAAGAACTCGCCACGCGTCGCCGACTCAATGCTGGCAAAATCCGAGGTATCGCGCCCCATCCTAAGCAAGATCGATAAGCGCGAGCGGATTGTTCGGGAGTTCCCCAGGCGAACATTTTTCGATCTGTCGCCCCTCGCATTAAATGCATTCGACACTTCCCCAAGCCGCTTAATATCGCCCCATTTTCTCGAAAAACGTGGAAGTCTGGCGCTCGGCCAGTAACTTGCCCCTCGGGAGGAGTGGCCGCACCAATAAAAGCATGACAATATACCGCCCGTTCCGCTCTGGCGCCCCCTTTATCAAGCGCCGCGTGGACCTAACGCTGTGGCCTACAACGACGGCTGAGTCGCTCCCTTCGAGCCCGAATCTCCAAACCTCGGCAGGGCCGAGCTACAAAATTCTCTGAACCTTGGCGGGGCCAAGTCAAATGTTCTCCGAACCTCGGCAGGGCCGAGCTACAAAATTCTCCGAACCTTGGCGGGGCCAAGTCAAATGTTCTCCGAACCTCGGCAGGGCCGAGCTACAAAATTCTCCAAAACCTTGGTAGGGCCAAGTCAAGTGTTCTCCGAACCTCGGTAGGGCCGAGTGACCAATTCTCCGAACCTTGGCAGGGCTAAGTAAAATAGTCTCCGAACCTCGGCAGGGCCGAGCTACAAAATTCTCCGAACCTTGGCAGGGCCAAGTCAAACGTTCTCCGAACCTCGGCAGGGCCGAGCTGCAAAATTCTCCAAACCTTGGCAGGGCCAAGTCAAATGTTTCCGAACCTCGGAAGAGCCATCGGAGCCTCATCTGAGCTGTCCGATATCTCCAACACGAGAGGGTCGGAGGCCATAACCGCCCTCCCCGGGCTCTCCTTCGCCCCCGGTGCTTCTGCCATAACTGCCCCGGCATCCGGCGGACTCCTCGCGGAAGCATGAGCCCTTTTTACGGGCCGGCCACTATCCGCGCCGCTACCTTCCCCGGGACGTTTCCCTCTCTTCCTCTTGGAGAGGTTTGACAACGCCGACCTTGCAGCTATTAGAATAGAGCACACATACTCAGAATCAAGCACACTAATCGAAAAAGATACACGGCACGAAAGAGACTCACCTTGCGGGTCCAGGGGGCTGAGCCCAGCTGCGAAGAGGGCCCCCTCCGATAGCAGGTCGTTAGCCGAAAATACCTGCCCGTTGCGGAGGACGTCCAAGTCCTTCTCCTCCTGCGCCGACAAAGCCGGATGTGTCTCCGCATCCCTTGCAACATCCCCCCATCGCCGAGGGAAATCGGAACCGACATTCCCCTCTGCGATAACAAACCGGCTCTTCAACCCTTGATGGAAGAGGGCTTATCCGCAATAACGTTGAAGGATCTCCGGGGCCCGATATAGGGCCACTCCGACTTCCTCCCAGGAATCAGGTGATAACAAGTGCGGAAAAGGGGAAGAGTGGCTACGATCCGAATCTGGTGGCACATCGAGATGAATCCGATGATATTCCGCCAACTGTTCGGGGCCATCATTGGCGGGCTGATATTGTAATGGGTCATGATCTCCTTCATCAGGGGGTGGAGAGGAAAACGAAGACCCGCCTTCAGACTATCCTTGTAGATGAAGACCCCGGACTCTAGATCCCGGGTAACTCTATCATCGGGCTCCGGCGCCCGTAGGACGACGTCCAAGGGCAAGCCATATCGCTGATGAATCCTCCCAGGTCCTCAGCAACGATCTCGGAGGCCACATCGTCGGGGCTCATCGCCATTGAAAGGGTACCAAGCGAAAACAATAAGCGTCGAGGAAGATGAAGGCCAGAACCCTTTTTGAAAGCAAAACGAGAAGACGCCGAGCGCACGCGCACACATATATATACGCAGTGCGGCCATCACTTCGCTTCTCTGCCAAGAAAGCCGCCCTAAAGAGGTGGGGCATCCCATCCCATGCGTCCGGAATCGCCTCGATAAACACCCGATCGATCAGGTTTCGAAACATGGCGCGATCTTAACCGTCACTCGTAGAGGAGCCTTAGCCCCGAAGGCTGGGTGGCCCCGTCGCATTAATTAGGGCATCATTGCGCGAGCAGTCCAAACCAAGATGTCCCATCTCGAACGCGCCATTCGAACTTGTACTCCCTATGCTCGAACCTATGCTTCGAACTAGGGAGTGGAGGGCATGTGTTGAGGGGTAAAATCGTTATTACGTTAATATCCGTGCGAGGCAGTTAAGGCTAACCTCCTCCCTTCATCCCATCCGGGCTTCCATAGCTCGACCCCCTCCGGGCTTCCGTAGCTCGGCCCCTTCGGGCTTCCGTAGCTCGGCCCTTCCGGGCTTCCGTAGCTCGGCCCCCTCCGGGCTTCCATAGCTCGGCCCTTCCGGGCTTCCATAGCTCGGCCCCCTCCGGGCTTCCGTAGCTCGGCCTTTCCGGGCTTCCATAGCTCGGCCCTTCTGGGCTTCCGTAGCTCGGTCCTTCCGGGCTTCCGTAGCTCGGCCCCTCCGGGCTTCCATAGCTCGGCCTTTCCGGGCTTCCATAGCTCGGCCCTTCCGAGCTTCCGTAGCTCGGTCCTTCCGGGCTTCCGTAGCTCGGCCCTTCCGGGCTTCCATAGCTCGGCCCTCTGGGCTTCCATAGCTCGGCTCCCTCCGGGCTTCCGTAGCTCGGCCCTTCCGGGCTTCCATAGCTCGGCTCCCTCGGGCTTCCATAGCTCGGCTCCCTCCGGGCTTCTCTAGCTCGGCCCTTCCGGGCCTCCGTAGCTCGGCTTCATTTGCAATCCGAAACCTAACACTTACCTCCGCGGAACCTGAGGCGGGAGAGCCCAAGCCTATCGAAACGGCATCCTAGACAAAGAATCATGTCGGGACGTGGCCTAAAGCCTATCATAACCGCCCTGGGCCTACTTAACCAGATCTCGAGGCGTCAAGGAGCTCTCCCAGCCGTCAATCTCTGAACAAACAAGATACGGATTCTAACGGCCCCACAACGGCCTGATTCTGTCCGTCTCCGTATCGTAACAACCTCCGAACCTTCCAGAAGACGCTCAAGACCCAAACGGCAGTCTATAAATATCAGTCTCACAGATTCCCCCAGGTACGCGACTCTTGACGCACGAAAACTCTGGACTCACTCCTCTCTCCGGCAGCTCGTCGGCGCTCTGCTCCTCCTAGAGCTTCCGATTGGCCGCCCCCCGGAGAGGTCTCCCGGAGAGATCCATCTCCCCACTGTCTGGTTGATCGCCGATTCCTTCCCCACTGACTAGAGCATCGGAGGGCCTTCCGCGGAGGGTCACCCCCGGCGTCCCCCCGCGCGTGGACTTCTTTTTGCAGGTCCGCCGCACCCCTCTCCCTGGAGATCGACCGCGCCCGAGTCGGAGGACGGATCCCGACGGCAACAGTTTCTAAATATCTTGCTATTGTTTTACTTCATCCTTGTGGGTTTTATTATCTTTACGTGCAGTAATCAAATATCAAGAAAAGGATTGTTGATATTTATTTTACTGTTTCATTTTTATTAGTTTTATTATGCAAACTCTATCATAGGATTTTTGTATTTTATCATCCTACTCAACGTATCATCCTACTCAATGATCTTCTTTTGATAAGCCTACTCCATGTAGTTTAGAAAAGGCTTAGATGAGAGTATCATCCTGCTCAATGATTTATTTTTGATAAATTATTTTTAAAATTTTATTATATTAAAATTATTTTCCAATACCTTACAACCTTTGGTAACAAATGTTATGATACAATGTCAATGAGTAACGCTCTATAAAAAAGTTAATGAATGCTTATATTGTGAGGTGGAAAGGTGTTAAAAAGCAATATATTTTATTATTTATTATTTCAAGATTAGGCTAAATGCTAATTATTATTATTTTTCTATGTATGCTTTTGAGTGTACATAGATGGCGTTGTAAATAATGAAAAATATAAGCGTTGGTAAGAGCTTGAAGGTTTTTTTTTTTTTTTGGGTACAGACGGGCGATCACACTAACCTTGTACGAGTCAACCCAGAAATATCGGAGTATAAAATTATTTAAGAGCAGGGGGACAGGGATCACCCTGATTCCATATTCAAAATTCCACATGATGGACCACAGCAACCGCCATCCAGTCTGCCGCAGAATTAGCTTCTCGGTAGATGTGCTGGATGTGGACATTGTGAGAACCCCGCCGAGTAGCCCGAATATCGCAGAGGTGGGGACATGATTGCAGAATCCCATCCTGAGCTACCGGATAATAGAAAGAGAATTCCTCTCAATGAACAGGCTTTGAGCATAAAGCCTCCGAACAGCATGGGAGATACTAGCCCACGTTGCATAAAGCTCGGCCATATGGACAGAAGAATCTAGGGAACCAAAACCACCCACCGATGGCAAGGCTCCATCGGTCCCACGAATAATGAAAGCAGACCCAGCAAGTCTTCCTCGAACACTTTCATCAAAGTTGATTTTTACAAATCCTGGAGGGGGCTCCCAAGAGATAAAAACCGTGCGACGGTTCACTGCCGAAACAACAGGGGAGCCCCAGTGGCCAGGGTTATAAAAATCAGAACCAGTGAGATGAAGTGCACTTTCAGAAAACATAGATATGACCTTTCGCTCTAGTCTGTGAGAGGAAATAGTATTATCAGTAAAGATAAGCAGGTTTTGCGACAGCCAGATCTGATAGGCAGTAATAGCCTAAAGATCACTCTGCTGTCAGGTGGTCCTCCGGAGAGCATCAAGGAAAGGGGAACACGAGGAACCAAAACCATCCACTCTGCAATCATAACCCATCCTCAACCAAATCCAGCTCAATATGGGATAGGTAATATGGCATGGTCTGTAGTTTCCTCCTCCTGTCCGCACAGCGAGTAAATTGCCTCAATATGAAGACCCCTCTTAGACAGGAGGGAGCAAGAAGGGAGACAGTCCCATATGATCTTCCTATGAATAATTGGACCCTAGGATGAATAGGGAGCTTCCAGATCCAAGCAGCATCCCGCGAGTCTTGGGGCTAAGGTCTATGCACCTCGATGAGGTCCCTAGTGGAAGCTTTAGAGAGACAAGATCTCCTCCATAACCTCATATCAGGTATGTGGCCCGGAGTAAGAGGAATAGAAAGAATCCGCCGAGAAAGCTCATCCCCAATAAGCTGGTCACCATAGAGGTATTCCAAGAGGAGAGATCCTAAGTGATGAGATCCTGCACCCTCATACAAAGCAGAACATCCGTGCTAATAAATGACGGCCAACGGGAAAGGGAAGATCCGAGATCCAGCTATCCTAAAACATGACCGAGGAACCATAGCCAATCATCCACAAAATATTGAAGGTATTGAATGATAGTTTTAAATAGGTATGATTGAAACTCAAATATATATATATATATAGCTAAACCTTAGTTATAAATACCATAAGCTAACAAATTATTGGTTGGAAGAGCAATCATTTGGCTAAGACTTAATTTAAATGTGATGGTTGTTGAAAAAAAGTTAAAAATAATAATAAAAATAAGGGCCATGTGAGCATTAAATGCTAGCAAGCGTTGATGTGCGTTTCTGAATTCGTAAATGTCCAAAAAAACGCTTAAATAATTAAATTATTAAGCGTGAAACAGTTTAAATAATTTAATTATTAAGCTATTTTAAATAATTAATTATTAAGCATGATTTAGGGCTAACGGCTATAAGGCCAAGCTGAGTCGTTGGAGCTTTTATGGGCTAAGCCTATAAATAGACATAATTATTTTGAATAGCCTTATCAATAATTATTTCATTTATTTTTATTTTTTATTGATCTTTTTTTGAGAATATGAAGGTAATCATTGGGTTGCGATCGTGTTCATGGTCGGGTCGAGTCGGATAGATCGCCGATCACCTCGACGAAAGGGTAAAAATCTGATCCTTAGGGCAGTGTCTAACACGATCCTGGTTTGATTCATATTTTATTTTATTTTTTACTTTTATGTATTTAAATTTTTATAATATATTTCTAGTAATTTCTAGGAAGGAGATTTTTTGAAAGAACAAAAATTATTTTCCAACAGCTAAGGATCAGATTTTTTACTTTTCTATAAATTGCTAGATTTTTTTATAAGTTATTAAAAAAACTATTCTTTTGAGTATGCATATTTTGTATGAATATATAATGTACATTTATAAATATATACATATGCATACTAGATAGATATATATACCTGTATCGACATATATTTATAGATATATTCAAGCAAAAGAATCCTTATGTAATTATATATATATGAATGCATTATTCATGTGAAGACGTGCAGGTAGATACATGCTATATATTCTAACCATGAATTTTTGGGTCAAAAATGTTGCTAATGACTCCATAGCATTGGGAATCTCTTCTGGGTTGAAGAATATCTTGTTTCATTCCATTACAGGTCAGGAGATACATTTTTGGAATCTTTCTTCTCTGAAAAGGAGGAAAAAAAGAGGAAAAAGTGCAGATGTCTTTTTATGCTTGTCTTGAGTTTTGTAAGTGAACCTAAAATAATTTTTATTGGCATAAAAATTGGGATGGTAGTAGCATGTATTGCTTATATCAGTAGAATGTAGTCTTGCTTTATACATCACTTACCACACAGCTACAAAACATGAAAATTTCTATGATATACATATGTATATATGTATTATATGTGTGTACACACATGCTTGCACTTGTGCACATGATATATCCGTGCTTGTATGTAGATGTATTTTCACATCATTTCATTATTTTACTTTCAAGTGCAGCTATTAGCATATAACTGCATTCTTATATAAATGCAAAAGTCTTCTTATTCTATGTTTTCTGTTATAATGGTCATTGAGAGATTCCACCATGTTTTATCTTGTTTCAGTTTGAAAGTTGTGATCTCCTTTAGTTATAATTTTTTTTGTATGGCTTTATCTTGAATATCAAGCATTGCCAAACCATATGTCTATAAGACAAATAAAAAAAATGATGTTATTTTCCTGGAATATGTCAAATCCAAGAAGAATTTGGCAAATCAATTAATCAAGGGATTATCTAAGAGTGGAGTCCTAGATTCAACGAAGGGGATAGGGCTTAAGCCCATTATTTGGTCACCAGCAGTGGATACCCAACCTCTGTGATTAGAGATCCCATAAATGATATTCAATATGGTAGAAACGAAGCTGATTGAGTGATTGTGTTAGAGCATAAATTTTTGAAAATTTTTCATCCCATTCCTATGATGAGTGCTCTTATAAAGTGACAAAGTAAATTTGTGTAAGGTTGAGTCATACTCTTAATGGATTCGAGGTAGGTTATCTGCATGGTACTATCACAAATATCCTTGGAGGATTCACTTATATGAGAATCGTCATATTAGGCCGTGACTAAAGGTTTGAGCTAACCTTAAAGAATTCTCATGAAAAATCAAGGTACTAAGTGCAAGGCTTTTAATATGCATTGACCGCGTAAACCCAATTGATCCATATTGTGTGTGTGATTATGCATTGACCGCGTCAACCCAATTGATCCATACTGTGTGTGTGATTAGTAGAAGTCTGAATCAAAGGACCTAATTCAAGGTTTAATTCACTATGGTTCCTTCAGGGTGTATACAATCAACAGAGGTTCCACAAGACACCTCGCCTATTGCGTAGATGTCCTAAAATTTTTATTATATTTATTTTTAAAAAAAACTTTTATAAAGGATTGTTGAAAAAAGTTAAAAAAATAATAAAAATAAAAATAAGGGGCCTCACGCGAGCATTAAATGCTCACCCTGCTCGTGGCAATTAGGGTTGATGTGCATTTGTGAATGGGTAATCGCAAACGTTGCCATTTTAATGGGCAGGCCTTTAAGGCCATTATGAGCTAGAGCTTTTATGGGCTAAGCCTATAAATACGGACTCAAAGATTTCTTATCAATAATTATTTCATTTTATTTTTATTTTTTATTAATCTTTTTTTGGGCATCTAAAGGTAATCACAATGCGATCGTGGTAAGAAGATCGGGGTAAGAGGATTGGGTCGAGCGCGATTGTGGTAAGAAGATCGGGGTAAGAGGATCGGGTCGAGCCAGATTGTTGTACCTTGGGGGCAGATCGCCAATAACGAAAGGGCAAAAATTTGATCTTGATCGTTGTACCTTGGGGGTAGATCGCCAATAACGAAAGGGCAAAAATTCGATCCTTAGGGCAGTATCTAACACGATCCTGGTTTGATTCATATTTTATTTTATTTTTTACTTTTATGTATTTAAATTTTTATAATATATTTCTAGCAATTTCTAGGAAAGGATTTGCCAGATCAAAAATAATTTTCTAACAATGGTTACATTTCTTTTATATTTCTTCTTATAAAATGTCATTGATATTGATAGAATGACATTATAATTTGAAATATATGCAGTACTATTTCTAAGTCAGTTTCTTATTGCCTGCCATGATAATGGTAAATTTGGGAGGCAAAATTATAGCCTCAAATGCTCTATTTATGGGCCACTTCATTTGGATCAAATTTAATTATTACCGCCATTAATAGTATATTTGGAGTCAATTATATCATCTATTATCCAAATAAAAACTTCATTAGAATATCATTTAATCATAGAATTGAAGGTTACCTGCATTAAAGGTTGTCGTTAAAAATAAATTAATTTAATAAATATAGTTAAGGTTATAAACGGTATGATGTATTAATTTTGCATTGGTTTGATTCGGTTCGATTCGATTTTAGGTTGGAGGTACCATTATTAATTGGATTCGGGTTTTAAATGGGCACGTATCCATTAACCCGGTAGCCGACAAGGCGCATGTGCCTCGTGCTTAAATTTCTTCCCTCATCCCAAAATGAATCACCGTTTCGAGCTCAAGCCCCATACGCTAAACCCTAGAGTCCGAGCAG
>UESW01000672.1:0-25849 GCA_900491605.1 Calamus simplicifolius | reverse complement strand
TCCGCATTTTATCAGTTAGAGGATCGACAGCTGGGAGAGCTGGTTGATGCCTTGAGATTCCGGCGACTACATAGGCTCTAGACCGCTCTTATGGGTCCTAGGCTACTTCTGGGCATGATTCCCCACTTGGAATCTTATTCAGTTATAGTGAAATCGAATTCTCCTACGCCGGATTCTGCAGAGGTATTTCGAATGCTTTGGTTCGGCCAGAACGAGGAATAACCTGATTTTTTGAGGTATAGAATGGCTCGTCTCGGATTACCGAGTATGAGGATAGCTCGGGCTACCAAGGTATAGAATGACTCAGCTGGATTGTCGAGGTACGAGGATAGCTCAGGTTACTGAGGTATAAATGGCTCGGCTCGGATTGCCGAGGTATGAGGATGGTTCGGGTTGTCGGGGCGACCCGACTTTGTCCAAGGCGGTTCGGTTTCGTCGCTTGGCTGTTATGCCAGCTAGCTGGTAGGATTTGGATTGGACATGACCTAATTGTCGATGTGGGCGGTCAATAATGCAATAATATTTACCCCTCATCACATGCCCCCCACTCCCTAGTCCGAAGTGTAAGTTCGGATATAGGGAGTAGAATTCCGGAGCAATCTTATTTGGGGGATTCAAAAAACGGGCAATGATAATCTCGTAAATGACGGGCCACTGTTTGTCATCATTTTTTGCCGCAGCTCGAGGAAGGAAACACCTCATTTCCAGCAAGCCGGATAGTGGAAGTTCCACGTGGCGGACTCCTTTATTTCTGGCGCCTATTCGGAAGTTTTGGCGTTTCGGGCTTTCTCTCTGAAGCGTTTATTTAAAGAAGGCTAGGGCAGCGCTCCTTCTGCAATGCTCCTTTGTCCCTGTCATAGAGATTTTTCATTCTTTCTCTGAGCCCTTGCTGCTTGTTCGTATCCTACCCCCCATTCAGCCAATATAAAGGGTCCAGGCGATGTTGCTTCTAAGGTAACCTTTGACGATCTGGATAGGATTCATTGCTATTATGGGGTTCCTTTATAAAGAGTCCAGGCGATGTTGCTTCTAAGGTAACTTTGACGATCTGGATAGGATCCGTTGCTATTATGGGTTCCTTTGGATGTAGCCTTATGGGTGCCAAGGATCGAGCATCGGGTTTCAACCGAGTTAAGTCGGGGAGTCTTCTTCGAGGAGAGCCTAAGGGCAGGTCTCTGATTCCCTCTTCACCCGCTGATACAGGAGGTGATGAGGTTTTACAACATATGTCCAACGATGGTAGCCCCAAATAGCTGGCGCAATCTTGTTGGGTTCATCTCGATGTGCAGTCGTGTTGGGTGACTATGACCCTTCCCATATTCCGAGTTTGTTACACCTGGTTTCCGGGAGGAGCTCTGAGTGGCCCTATATTGGTCCCCGGAAGTCGTCAAGATGATTTCTGATAACCCATCTTCGATAAAGGAGTGGAAGTCCCGATTTTTCATTGCCGAAGGAAACATTGGTTCAGATTTTTCGAGAGGATGGACGAGTTATGTGAAGGATCTGGAGGCGCACCCGGAGTTGAGCGAGCAGGAGAAAGAGATCTGGTTACCCTCCGCAGTGGCCAGGAGGTTTTAGCCAGTACTATGTTAGCAGAGGATGCTCTTTCGCCGCTGGGCTTAGCTCTTGACCCTCAATGTGTGTCTTTGCTCTATGGTCACATGTTTATGTAATTCCCTACTGTTAACTAAACATTTGTGTGTTTTCAGCCGAGAGGTCCGCATTTATGGGCCAAATAAGGAAGGAGCTGGGCAAGCGCCACAGGGGCTCCAGCTCCGGGGATAAGCACAGGTCCGAGAAGAGGGCCCGTCCTTCGGGTCTCGCTCAAGGGAACCTAGGAAAGACGGCCATTCCTTTGCTTCAAAGAGGGAGGAAGCGAAAATGCTGGCCGTAACTGATAAGCCCTCCCTGCTGGAGGGGGGCAAGGTAGCGGAGAAAACCATTAGGGGAGCTCGGAAGGAGCCACTGAGGTTTCCCCCCTCCAAATAGTGATCGTATCAGATGACGCCAAGGAGATGTCGCCGGTCCGTCCGGCAATCCTCCGCCATATGTTCTTCAGTTACCAGCGGTGGGGAGCCCACTACACATGGAAGAGCCCCTGCTCAGGTGGAGGGGTCAGGAGAGGCAGTAGTGGTGGCCGCCGAAGCTCAAGTGGAGCCGCCTATTGAAAGGTTGGTGGAGGTCGAGGTGCTTCCTGTTGAGGGTCTCTCTGTTACGGTACCAGGGATGTCGTGAAAGAGATTGAAGTTCAAGTGGAGTCTGTCGGAGATGGAGCGATAGTCGAGAGAGGAGGAGAAAGAAGAGAAGAATCACTGGATGAAGGGGGTGCTCGGGCCGAGGCTCCCTCAACCGGGGCCGAAGCATCCGAGGCCCTGCAGGCCAGAGTCTTGATGGAGGAAGCCGAGCGAATGGCGGTTCCTCAGGCCGAAGCCCCTCATGCCAGTTCTTCTGCTATGAGTTCTTTTGTCCACGGCCCGGAGGTGGACGACATGCTCGCTGCTTTGATGAGGTCTGTTTTGTGCGCGGGGGGAAAGTTCCTCGACGAAGAGCCTGCAGTCAGGACATCATCGATGCGGCTTTCGGTCGGCTTGGGGCGCCGAAGTATATTTACCTTCTCCCCGAAATTAGTAATGCTACTTATGAAGATGCTTCGATTATGCCTCCTGGGTAGTTTTGTACGAGGTTGTAATTCCTGATTGTCGGTTGGGTGTATTCTTACTTGTTTTTCTTTTAGAATACCTTGATTACAAGGGCGCTGAATTGGCGCTTAAATTTGGCCACTGGGGCTTGTGCTCAGGCCAGGAGGAGACAACCGACCTTCGAAGAGGGTGGATTCAACCAGCCGGCTTTCCAAGGTGAGTGAGTCTTATCGACTTGCAGCCAAGAGGCCTCTCAGCTCGAGGCTCAAGTCAGAGAGCTCCAGGATTTTCACGAACAATCGGACAAGGCTTGCCTGGAGTTATCCCAAATTAAGGCTAAGCATGCCGATGATATTAGGGCCATGCAGCAGTATTTTGAAAAAAGATGGGACCAGCTGAAGGCTAGTCATGCTGAGGAGAAAAATAATTGGGGCAGGAGGCTCGAGAAGAGGAGCACAGGTGCGGCGGCAGCGGGATCAACTTGTCGGTCTGAATAAGGAACTTGCCGATATGGAGAATTGGCTAAAATGGCAACATGAGCAGATTGCTAGGTTCACCGACGATCTCGATCAATCTCGGTGGGAAATCAGGGACAAACAGTCATGAATTAATGACCTCAAGGAGGGTCTCCAACAAAATAAATTGGCCAAATTGAAGGCCCTGGAAAAGTTTCAAGAGCTGAGCAAAAATGGCTTGGCGAGAGGAAAAGGTATGGTGTCTTCTATTTATTTGCTTCAGTACTTTTTCTTTTGCTCGGGCTCAAACGTTCTGATGTTTTGCAGATGGGCAGAATTGGGCTCGAGGCGCAGGAGCAATTTAAGGCTCTATGGGCGGAGTTGTCCGTGAGTCGTCAAATGAACTTTGAACTCGGGACCAACTAGCTGAAGCTAACAACCAAATTACTTCGTGTGGAGGAGTACAAAAGTTCTGCCCAATTTTCCGAAGAGCGTAGAGAGGCTTGTGCTGATGCATTCCGGTTCGGCGAGAAGGAAACCCGAGCGAAGATCTCTCGAGCGTATCCCAAGTTGGATTTATCCTTCTGGATGCCGAACGTTTTGATACTTGTACCCCAGAGGCCAAAAGCTAAGTATGGGATATTTTAGACGTCGATCTTGACGCTATCCTAAGCCCTAATGAGGTCGTGGCTCCCAAAGAATGCCCTCAGTCTGCTGCTGAGGAACCTGAGATTCCTCTTTTGACAACATTTGAAGCGGGTGAAGCCAGTCAAGCCCTTCCGGACGTTATCAAAGAGGTTCTCGGGACCAACCCAAACCTGATTCTTAAGGGTCGCTTGTGTATTTTCGCTTTTTCAACCTGTAATCTGATCAAAATTTAATGAATGAATCTTCTGATCTCTTTTTGCTTTGCCTTATCATTTTGGTCATTGTCTTTCTGAACGACATTTTTACCGGGAGTTCCCTCGGTGGTAAACGAATCGTAAGCGAAATGCACTTTAAGGTCAGATAGCCCTTGGAGGTTCGGAGTCAAAGATTCTATTTAATCGAAGCCAGATTAGCTAGTTTTGTTGATGCATAAAATTGTTTGGTTTTTCACGGAACGTAATTCTGACTTTACCTCGGTTAGGGCCGAGGTTAGGTGCACGCAAACTTACTTGGTTTTGCTAAGGCATGAAATGGTTTGGCATCAGAGGGCCGAGAACGGCTCAAATACCTCGGTTGGGGCCGAGGTTAGATAGTTTGGTTGTCTAAAGCAAAAGTTGGTACGTTTTTTCGCCGAGGCATACGAAACGGCTTTGCTGAAGGACGCTTCGTTTCTGCCCAAGGCATTTATCCCGTTGGCCTTTTTCAATGCGGGTCTTTTTAACGTATGCATAAGTATTCGATTGCCATTGGTCGGCGTTGTTTTCGAAAAGTGATTTCCCAGGCCTGCCCATATCTCAAGGACCTGCGATTGATTTCCTGCATTTAAGGCTCTTGATTCGAGATTAGAAGAAAATCTTCTACCTTTCATTATAGTTTGGGAGGCGTGTTCGGCGCGCTTTGGAATGCATCCCTTTCTTTTGCCCTACTATATGGCGACGTGGCGAGGGTGTTTCAAATTCTGAGGCTTCCTTCTTTAATGACTGCTCTCAGCTTGCTTGCCTATAAAATGGGAAGAGCGGGCTGTGTTAGGCTATCTCCCAAGACCTTCTCCTTCTGTGAGTTGTAACGGCTTTCATGGTGCCTATTTCGTTGAGAGCGGAGAGATCGAGCTTCCCTTTTGAAAGTTGGTTCATCCCAGATAGTTGGGGTGATGGAGAGGCTACTGAAGAGCAGGTAGTCCTCAAGGGAGGAATTCTCGGAGGTTATATGGAGAGCGCACAGGATGCCCACAGAGGTCATATAGGAAGTGCACGTATGCGCTTCCTATGTGGCCTTTGTCATTTGCCATGGGGACCACAGGAAATGCAAAGCATACGTATTCCCCATGGAAGACATGGGACTCACCTCCTCCCCCAATTTGGATTCCTCAGTTCATCCGCCTGAGGAATCTTTTTCCATGTGAAGAGGGAGGAGGGATGTATTGGTCTGCTGGTTCTCTGCCCATGTGCTTGGGCAGTAGCTAGCATACTAGCATCCCACTTGGGGGGATGCTTTATTGGCATAAGCATCCATAGGTCTTTGGCCTGGTTATGATCCCCCAACGTGTCCGTCCGAGGGATCCGTGGATGGCCTACTTTGTTCTTTGGCATTAACCAGTGGCTCAACAGAGCTTGTCTGGTTTCTCTGATTTCTAGGGTCGGATGTAGAGACATCGTTATTGACCGAAGTTGCTCAGCCGAGCTTTTATTTTATCTTTATTTTCTGTGCTATGATGCACTTGTAATGCCTCTCAAGAGGTTGTAATTCTTTCATTAATAAAGAAAGTTTGTACTCTTTCTTCTTTTAACATATGTTTCTTTTTCCGATGTGATTGTGTTGAGAGTTGCTACTCTCATTTTATGCTTTTCGGCCTGTAGCATAATCTATAAGTCCAGCAGCGCTTTTGCTACTTTATTTTGTTAACATGACATTCAGTCCTCTATGGAGGAAGTGTTTATCTCTGTTTAGGTCAGAGGGAGGCCTAGGCGGCCCTGTGAGCTCATGTGGTAAACATGATCTTATATATTTCTTGAAAAGAAATAACTTGCATAATCTTGCTGGTAAGCGAAGAAAGGTTACTTACCTTTGCTGAAGCATGATAGGACGCCTTAGTCGCATCAGAATGTTTGAGAAATTACTCGACTAGGCTGAGGCTTTCAGAAATATTACTCGGTTTGGCCGAGACTTTAGAAATATATCACTCGGTTTGTCCGAGGCTTCAGAAATATATCACTCGGTTTGTTCGAGACTTCGGAAATATATCACTTGGTTTGTTCGAGGCTTCAGAAATATATCACTCAGTCTAGCCGAGGCTTCAAGATTATATTTTACTTGGCACTGCCAAGGTATGGAGACCATCACTCGGCTTGGCTGAGGCTTCAGGAATATATCACTCGGTTTGGCCGAGGCTTCAAGATTATGTTTTACTTGGCACTGCCAAGGTATGGAGACCATCACTCGGCTTGGCTGAGGCTTCAGGAATATATCACTCAGTTTGGCCGAGGCTTCAAGATTATATTTTACTTGGCGCTGCCAAGGTACGGAGACCATCACTCGACTTAGCCGAGGCTTCAGGAAGATATCACTCGGTTTGGCCGAGGCTTCAAGATTATATTTTACTTGGCGTTGCCAAGGTACGGAGACCATCACTTGGCTTGGCCAAGGCTTCAGGAATATATCATTCGATTTGTTCGAGGCTTCAGAAATATATCACTCGGTCTGGCCGAGGCTTCAATATTATATTTTACTTGGCGCTGCCAAGGTACAGAGACCATCACTCGGCTTGGTCGAGGCTTTAGGAATATATCACTCGGTTTGGCCGAGGCTTCAAGATTATGTTTTATTTGGCGCTGCCAAGGTACGAAGATCGCTCTGCTTGGCCGATAAATTTTACTTGGCACGGCCAAGGTACGAAGATCGCTCAGCTTGGCCGATATATTTTACTTGGCATGGCCAAGGTACGAAGATCGCTTGGCTTGGTCAATATATTTTACTTGGCGCGACCAATGTACGAAGATCGCTCGGCTTGGCCGATATATTTTACTTGGCGCAGCCAAGGTACAAAGATCGCTCGGCTTGATCGATATATTTTACTTGGTACGGCCAAGGTATGGAGATCACTCAGCCCGGTCGAGGATTTCATGACCTGCTTCTCATTGCAGCTTTCAAGGGGAGTTATATAAAATTTTGTGAACCTTTGAGAATTAAATTTAATCCAATGAACAAAAATGAGTTTAGTAAGAGCGTACTTTCACTGATGATATGCACGGAGATTATCCGAGTTCCACGTCCGAGGAATAGATTTTCCATCCAAATCTTAGAGTTTGTAGGTGCCGGGTCTGATTACTTCCGTCACTTGGTAGGGACCTTCCCAATTTGGGATAATTTTCCTTGCTCTAGTGGCTTCGAGACTGATGCCTTCCGAAGCACCAGATTGCCGAGGAGGAAAAACTTCCCTCGGACTCTGGTGGAGTGATAACGAGCTACTCTTTGTTGGTAGGCGGCCATCCGGATTCAGACCTTGTCCCTGACTTCTTCTATCAAGTCAAGATTAGTTCGGAGCTGCTCATCATTGGATTCTTCTGAATAGCCTTCCACATGAGGGGAGGGGAGTTTGACTTCCACAAGGATTACGGCTTCTGTGCCAAAAGTCATCTTGAATGGGGTTTGCCCTGTGGGTACTTTCTCGGTAGTCCGATATGCCCACAATATATGGTGGAGCTCCTCGGTACATCGGCCTCGCGCCCGGTTGAGCCGAGCTTTAATTCCCTGCAGGAGAGTTCGGTTGGTTACCTCGACTTCTCCATTAGCTTAAGGATATCCGACCGACGTCAGGTGATGGAGAATGCCATGATCCTCGTAGAACTCTCAGAACTTAGGGTTGTCGAACTGCTTCCCGTTGTTGGTGATGATAGTGTGGGGAAGACCGAAGCGGCGGATGATGGATCTCCACACGAAGTCTTTAGCGGGCTTCGATTATCTGGGCGACTGCCTCGGCTTCAACCCATTTAGTAAAATAATCAATTGCAACAAATAAGAACTTCTTTTGCCCCATTGCAAGGGGGAAGGGCCAAGAATATCCATCCCCCACTTGGCAAAGAACCAGGGAGATGATATGGAAGTCAGGTGCGCCGAGGGAAGCCTCTGAACATTCGAATGCCTCTGGCATGAATCACAAGTTCGAACGAGGTCAACAGCATCTTTTTGCATCGTCGGCCAATAATACTCTTGACGCAGCACTTTGTGGCATAGGGCTCGACCATCGAGGTGATTGCCGCAGATGCCTTTGTGGACCTCCCGAAGAGCATAGTCGGCCTCTGTTAGTCGGAGGCATTTGAGCAGCGGCATTGAGAAGGACCGCTTGTACAGCCGGTCATCAATCAGAACATAATGAGATGATTGCAATTTCAACTTCCTTGCTTCCTTTCTATCAGTGGGCAGTAACCCTTCTTTGAGGTATTGGTGCAGGGGGTCCATCCAGGATGGTTCAGTGTCAATCTGCATCATCTGATCAGCATCAGCGATGCTAGGCTTCTCCAAGACCTCCAAGTGGAATTTTCGCTTGAGATCCATTGACTTCGCAATTGCCAGGTGGGACAGTAGGTCGGCGCCCGTGTTTTCAGTCCTTGGGATCTCGATAATTTTAAATTCATCGAAACAGGAGGATAGATCGTGCACCTTTTGGAGGTACCGAATCATACTCGGCTCTCGAGCCTCGAATTCTCCCTGCACCTGGCCAGCCACCAATTGGGAGTCAGTGTAGGCTATCAGTTTTTTGACTTTAAGCTTGTGGGCGATTTGGAGTCCAGAGAGCAAGGCTTCATACTCTGCTTCATTGTTTGAAGCCGGGAAGGAGAAGCGGATTCTGTATTCGAAAGTAGTGCCTTTCGAACTGGTGAGGACCAGGCCGGCGCCAGAACCGCGTGCGCTAGAGGATCCATCAGCGTGAAGCAACCATGGGATGCTAGGCTTTGGTTGTCTGGGGGTATCCGAAACAGAGCCATCTTTGGGTATGGTACATTCGAGGAGGAAGTCCGTCAGAACCTGGGCTTTAATGGTTGGACGAGGCTGATACAGAATGTTATGCTCGCTCAGCTCGATAGCCCATTTGGTCATTCTCCCCAATGCTTCTGGACGATGGATAATTGCCTTGAGGGGTTGGTCAAACAGGACGATGATGGTGTGCGCTTGGAAGTATGGCCGCAGCTTTCGGACCAATGTCACCAGGGCTAGAACCATCTTCTCGACTCGAGTATACCTCGTTTTAGTGTTCTTGAGCAATTTGCTGACATAATAAATAGGTCTTTGAACTGTGTTCTTCTCTCTAATTAGCACCGAGCCAACAGCGTCTTTAGAGACGCCAGGTACAGGTTCGGTATTTCCCCTGGCTTCGGGCTGCTGAGGAGAGGTGGTGAGCCGAGGTATTTTTTGAGGTCTTCAAGGGACTTCTAGCAATCTAGGGTCCACTAAAAGTTTTTGGCTGACCGAAGCACTTTGAAGAAAGGAAGGCATTTTTCGGCCGATCGAGCAATGAAGCGGCTAAGGGCTGCCACTCTCCCAGTGAGGCGTTGCATGTCTTTGACGGACCCAGGTGGGGCCATTTATTGCAGGGCTTGGATCTTCTGAGGGTTTGCCTCGATGCCTCACTGTGAAACCATGAAGCCAAGGAATTTTCCGAAGTTGACCCCGAAGGCGCATTTGGTGGGATTGAGCTTCATCTGATACTTTCAAAGTGTAGCGAAGTTCTCCGCGAGATCCTTGATGTGCTGGGACACCTCTTTGCTTTTCACCAGCATATCATCAACATACACCTCCATGTTTTGATTGATTTGCTCCTTGAAGACTTTGTTGACCAGCCTTTGGTAGGTGGCACTTGCATTTTTCAAACCAAAGGGAATAACTCGGTAGCAATAGATACCTTGGTCGGTGATAAAGATGGTTTTCTCCTCATCTTCGAGCACCATTTGGATCTGGTTGTAGTCCGAATAGGCATCCATAAAAGTCAGCATTTGATGGCCTGAAGTTGAATCCATGAGCTGGTCGATCCGTGGAAGAGGGAAGTTATCTTTTGGGTGGGCCTTATTGAGGTCAGTGAAGTCGATGCAGATCCTTCATTTGTCATTCGACTTTTTCACCATGACTACGTTCGCCAGCCAGTCAGGGTAACTAACCTCTCGGATAAACTTGGCTTTGATGAGTTTATCCACCTCTTCTTCGATGGCTTTTTGGCACTTGGGGGTGAAGCTCCTTTTTCTCTGCTTGATGGGCCTGAATGTTTCATCCACGCTGAGGCAGTGGACCGGAATGTCTAGGATGATTCTGGGCATATCTGATGCAGACCAGGCGAAGACGTCAGCATTCCTCCGAAGGAATTCGATTAATTCTTGCCGAAGCTTTCCTTCCAGCTGTGACCCAACCTTTATAGTTCGGTCGGGCCGAGCTCGTCAAGTGATACCTCCTCTAGTTCTTCGGCCGGCTCTCCTCGTTGCTCGGTGAGATCTTCCCGAGCATCTATCCCATCCACCTCGGGCTTTCTGGATTGAAGGTCGGCGATGAAGCAATGCCGAGTTATGATCTGACTTCCTCGAACAACTCCCACTTCCCATTCGGTGGGACACTTTATAGCGAGATGGGGAATGGAAATGATGGCTTTGAGAGATATTTGCCCTGGTCTACTGAGGATGGCGTTGTAGGGAGACCTGAGCTTGATCACGAGGAAATCCATGAGCACGGTAGCCACACGGGGCCAGGTGCCGGCTCGGACTGACAGAGTGATGACTCCTTCAGGAATTATGGAGTCACCTGTGAAGCCCACTAGGGTGGACTCCACCGGTCGGAGGCTTTCTACCCGAAATTTTAATCTCACAAAGGCGTCGAAATACAGAACATTAATAGAGCTTCCATTATCAACCAAAATTCAGTGGACATCATAATTGTTCATATTTAAAGATACAACTAGAGCATCATCATGGGGGTACTGTACCTCCCTAAGGTCTTCATCAGAGAAAGTGAGCTCATCGATTCGAGCCTTCTTTGGTAAATTTTCCTCCTCATCCAGCCAAGATGATGTGCATCATGAAAGCCATGAATTTGGCATGCAAATGGTTCCGGATGGACCAATTACAAGGGCTAGGGCCAAAAACCTCCAAAGGACCTTATTATGTAGAATTGGAGCAATCGAAGCCTCTTTGAACTTTGAAACTTGCAATCTGAAGGGGAATGGGCTGCAGGTGTTTAATTGCCTTGGAGCATAATTTGGGTTTCTTGGTGGTTTCGGGCGTTTAAGGAGCTGTTAAAACCTAAAACAAGTCCTTTTAGTCTTTTTCCTTACTCTATATGTAATAAGTTTTGCATTAATTGCTGTTTGAGCCTTTTCACCAGCAGTTATTGTTATCTCGTAACTTATGGCTATTTTAATGTGGGAGAGTTATTATCATAAAGTGGAGTTATTCGTGTCTTTTGGCTTTTCCTATTCTTGGAGGGATGTTCCAAGCTATAAAAGATGTAATCGGTGAAAAAAAAAAAGAGGAGATAACTTTTGAATTATCACAGAGTGCTTTGGCATTTCTCTACCCTTGTTCTTATCTAAGCAAATTTCATATTTGTTTGGTGGTGAACTGATTTGATTCTTATCACTCTTCTCTCTTCTTTTCTAAGAGTGTGGCGAATCAACCTAGCACCCTTGTTTGTGGCGAGCCATCTTATCCAACAAGCGGCTGTTAGTTCTTCTTTATTTATTATGATTTATTTTCTCTACCACCCTAGCACATCATCTTGGTATCAGAGCACGATTTCAACCATGGCGGATGAAGGAATTCGTCGAGGTCTTTCAATGGAGCAAGCTCGAATTATGGGTTTGCAGCGAGCTCAAGAGGAGCTTCGAGGAGAAGTGACCAGCCTTCGAGATCAACTAGCCACCCTTATTCAAATGATGCAAGGTAACAACTTTCATCCCCAACAAGGGCAGATCCGTAGAGCACCTCGGCATGAAATGGAAGCAATTGAAGGAGACCAATTGGAAGATGAAGAAGCTGAGGAAAGGGGCAGACCTAAGAGACATCATGAAAACTCTAACGGTGGAATCAAGCTTAGCATCCCACCATTTAGAGGTACTAGCTCACCTGAAGAATATTTGGAGTGGGTTCAAAAGGTTGAAAAGGTCTTTGATTGGCATGAATACCCTGAAGCCCGAAAGTGTAGAGCAGCAGCACTTGAATTTACAGATTATGCCTTATTATGGTGGGACAATCTAAAGGCTCAACGCAGAAGGGATGGTGAGGAGGAAGTTACCACTTGGCTGGCTATGAAAAGATTAATGAAAAGGAGGTTTGTTCCAGATTACTACAAGCAAGAACTTTACATCAAACTTCAAACCCTACGACAAAACTCCTTGAGTGTAGAAGAGTATGTGAAAGAGTTTGAACTTTTGATGATACGTTGTGATTTGAATGAACCTCAAGAACAGACTATAGCTAGATTCCTTGGAGGATTGAAGAGGGATATAGCTAATATTGTGGAGTTACAACCTTTTTTCTTCCTTGATGATGTGATTAAGCTTGCCATCAAGGTAGAACGACAACAAAGGAGAGGAGGCATCCGTGTGGGGGCAGCTACACCAAGTACCACAAAGGTTGTTTCTATGCCCTCACGAACATGGAGGGCACCTAAACAAGAAGGAAAAGTGGAGACTAGCCAAGGGGTCACTACTTCAGAATCTTGGAAGGGCAAAGGGAAGGCTTCCGAACCTCAACTCACTAAGAGGTCTCGGGATATCAAATGCTTCAAGTGTTTGGGGCATGGCCATATTGCTTCCGAATGTCCAAATAAAAGGGTGATGATTCTACATGGGAAGCATGAGGAGGTTGTTAGTGAGGATGAGGAGGAGAAAGATGACCTAGAAGAGGCTGATCAAGAAGAGGATTTTGAACCTGTGGAAGGAGACTTGCTGGTTGTCCAGAGGGTCTTGAATGCACAAATTGAAGTTGGGGATGAGCAGCGTGAGAACATCTTCCATACGAGGTGTCAAATCCAGGATAAGGTATGTGGTATGATCATTGACAATGGGAGTTGTACCAATGTGGCATCCATGACCTTGGTAGAGAAGATGGGATTGTCTACTCTTCCACATCCTAAACCCTACAAATTACGTTGGCTTAATGAGAATGGAGAAATTCAGGTTACAAAACAAGTTCTAGTGCCTTTCTCTATTAAAACCTATCGTGACGAAGTCTTATGTGATGTGGTGCCAATGTCGGCTAGTCATGTGCTTTTGGGGCATCCTTGGCAATTTGATAATAATGTGACTTATGATGGGCGATGAAATACTTACTCCTTTATGATCAAGGGGAAGAAGGTGAACTTGTTGCCATTAAGCTCTCATCAAATTAGGGAAGATCAGTTGCGAGGCCAAAGAAGGGAGGTGGAACAGGGAAAGGGATGATGTTAGCTAAAAAGGGGGACATTGAGCAAGCACTAGCTTCATTGGGATTTGTTTTCATGGCTTGGGGGAAACCTTTGCTGCAAGTGGGAGATTTGAAGTTGCCCAAATAGATTGTGGAGTTGCTTGAAGAGTTTAAGGATGTGTTTCCGGATGAACTTCCAAAGGGGTTGCCACCTATTCGAGGGATAGAGCATCAAATTGACTTGGTGCCCGGAGCTTCTCTTCCTAATAGACCAGCATATAGATGCAATCCGGATGAGGCAAAAGAGATTCAAAGGCAGGTTGGTGAGCTATTAGAGAAGGGCTATGTGCGTGAGTCATTAAGTCCTTGTTCCGTGCCTACACTGCTTGTTCCAAAGAAGGATGGTAGCATGCGAATGTGCGTGGATAGCCGAGCTATCAACAAGATAACAGTTAAGTATCGCTTCCCTATTCCGAGACTTGATGATATGCTTGATGAGTTGCATGGTGCTGTTTTATTTTCTAAAGTGGATTTGATGAGTGGATATCACCAAATTAGAATGAGGGAAGGTGATGAGTGGAAAACAGCATTTAAAACTAAGCATGGTTTGTATGAATGGATGGTGATGCCCTTTGGGCTCTCTAATGCACCTAGCACATTTATGAGACTTATGAATCATGTTTTAAGAAAGTTTATTGGGTTATTTGTTGTAGTGTATTTTGATGATATCCTGATTTATAGCAAGACTTTTGATGATCATGTGAGACACCTTAGGGCTGTATTTGAGACCTTGCGTGATGCTCAGTTGTTTGGGAAACTCAAGAAGTGTTATTTTTGTCAAGATAGTGTTATCTTTCTGGGGTATGTTGTCTCTAATGGTGGAATTAAGGTTGATGAGGAGAAGGTTAAAGCAATCCGTGAATGGCCAATTCCTTGTAGTGTTGCAGATGTGAGGAGCTTTCATGGGTTGGCTTCATTCTATAGACGATTTGTCAAGGATTTCAGTTCCATTGTTGCACCTATGACAGAGTGTTTGAAGAAAGGAAGTGAGTTCAAGTGGGGGAGGAAGGCACAAGAGGCATTTGAGCTGATTAAGGAGAAATTATGTTCTGCTCCCATTTTAGCACTTCCTGATTTTGCTAAAACATTTGAGATAGAGTGTGATGCTTCTGGGGTTGGAATTGGGGCTGTTCTAATGCAAGAGAAGCATCCGATTGCATTCTATAGTGAAAAGTTGAGTGGAGCACGTTTAAGCTACTCCATCTATGACAAAGAGTTCTATGCTTTGATCCGAGCTCTAGAAGTATGGCAGCACTATTTGCTACCTAAGGAGTTTGTTATCCACACAGACCATGAATCTTTGAAGCATCTTAAGGGGCAAGGCAAGTTGAATAGAAGACATGCTAAATGGGTGGAGTTCTTAGAATCATTTCCATATGTCATACAGTACAAGAAGGGACAAGTTAATGTTGTTGCCGATGCTCTTTCAAGAAGGTATGCATTGATTTCTATGTTGAATGCAAGATTGTTGGGTTTTGAAGTAAAAGAGCAATATGCTAGTGACCCCTACTTTGCTAGTGTGTTGTCTGAGTGTGCTAAAGGCGCTTGTAAAGGGTTCTTTGTGCATGATGGTTACTTATTTAAAATGGGCAGAATGTGTATTCCTTCAGGGTCTTTGCGAGCATTACTTACGCGTGAGGCCCATGGTGGTGGTCTCCGTGGTCATTTTGGGGAGAAGAAGACTTATGAATTATTGAAAGAACACTTCTTTTGGCCCGGAATGTTGCGGGATGTTCATAAGGTGGTTGAAAGATGCAGCATTTGCAAGAGAGCTAAGGGTAAGGAGAATGCATATGGGCTATATATGCCTCTACCTATTCCGGAGCAGCCATGGATGGATATTAGCATGGATTTTGTACTTGGATTGCCTAGAACACAACGAGGAAAGGATTCGGTGATGGTTGTGGTGGACCGATTCTCTAAAATGTCCCATTTTATTCCCTGCCACAAAACCGATGATGCTATACATATTGCTGATTTGTTCTTCAAAGAAATTGTGCGTTTGCATGGAGTTCCTAAAAGTATTGTCTCTGATCGTGATACAAAGTTCTTAAGCTACTTTTGGAAGACTCTTTGGAAGAAGCTTGGGACAAAACTCCTTTTTAGTACCGCTTGTCACCCCCAAACTGATGGACAAACTGAGGTGGTCAATCGAACTCTATCTTCTTTATTACGGGCTGTTATAAACAAGAATTTGAAGAATTGGGATGATTGCTTGCCTATTGTGGAGTTTGCATATAACCGAAGTGTGCATGGGGCTACAAAATTTTCACCATTTGAGGTAGTGTATGGCTTCAATCCAAGTGTTCCTATTGATCTTGTTCCTATTCCAATTGATGAGCGGACTTCTATGGATGGGATTAAGAAGGCAGAATTGATGAAGAAACTTCATGAACAAGTTCGTGCTCACATTGAGGAAAAAACGGCTAAGTATGCCAAGCAAGCTAACAAAGGGCGAAAATTGATCAAGTTTGAAGTTGGTGACCTTGTTTGGGTACATCTTAGCAAGGGTAGATTTCCTAGTAAATGAAAGTCCAAGTTGATGCCAAGAGTTGATGGGCCTTTCCGAATCACAGAGAAGGTGAATGATAATGCTTACAAAGTTGATCTTCCAGGAGACTACAACGTTTCGGCAACGTTCAATGTGAAGGACTTATCTCCTTATTTGGAAGATCTCGAAGGTCCTGATTTGAGGACAAATCATTCTCAGCCCGAGGGTGATGATGTGCATCATGGAAGCCATGAATTTGGCATGCAAATGGTTCCGGATGGACCAATTACAAGGGCTAGGGCCAAAAACCTCCAAAGGACCTTATTATGTAGAATTGGAGCAATCGAAGCCTCTTTGAACTTTGAAACTTGCAATCTGAAGGGGAATGGGCTGCATGTGTTTAATTGCCTTCGATTGGAGTTTGGAGCATAATTTGGGTTTCTTGGTGGTTTCGGGCGTTTAAGGAGCTGTTAAAACCTAAAACAAGTCCTTTTAGTCTTTTCCCTTACTCTATATGTAATAAGTTTTGCATTAATTGCTGTTTGAGCCTTTTCACCAGCAGTTATTGTTATCTCGTAACTTATGGCTATTTTAATGTGGGAGAGTTATTAGCATAAAGTGGAGTTATTCGTGTCTTTTGGCTTTTCCTATTCTTGGAGGGATGTTCCAAGCTATAAAAGATGTAATCGGTGAAAAAAAAAGAGGAGATAACTTTTGAATTATCACAGAGTGTTTTGGCATTTCTCTACCCTTATTCTTATCTAAGCAAATTTCATATTTGTTTGGTGGTGAACTGATTTGATTCTTATCACTCTTCTCTCTTCTTTTCTAAGAGTGTGGCGAATCAACCTAGCACCCTTGTTTGTGGTGAGCCATCTTATCCAACAAGCGGCTGTTAGTTCTTCTTTATTTATTGTGATTTATTTTCCCTACCACCCTAGCACATCACAAGAGGATGGGGTTCCGACCGCCGTTATTACATTGACATTGCAAAGGACCAGGGGATTCGGTGGAGGAAGCTGGCGACGCTCGGGTTGGCAATTCTCCTCATTGTTCGACTCAGGGGGACCCCTAAACCGGTCCAGCCTGCCCCATCGAATCAATCGCTCGATCTCGTTCTTTAGCTGCCATCAATCTTTAGTATCATGTCCGTAGTCCCGATGAAAGCGACAGTACTTGGTAGGGTCCCTCCGAGTTTCGTTGCCTCGGAGAGGAGGAGGCTGGGGAATTTGCCACTCGATCTCCATCAGGATATGTGTTGGCCCAGATGGCAACCCAAGAGGGGGGGATGAATTGGATTCTTTAAAAATTTAACTCTTTAAAAACTATGTACTGTGGAACAAATTAGATTGAGTGCAAGATAAATGCAAAACACAAATGAAGAGATAGAGAAAGATAGAAAGACAATGCACGACAAACACAAGGATTTTATAGTGGTTCGGTGTATCTAACACCTACGTCCACTCCCAAGTATCACTTGGGACCATACTATAATCCACTTGATTACAGTCGAGTTGTTTTACAAGCTCACAACTCAAAACTTGTTGTTTCCCTCGGGATCACAACGAACCCAGCTGGTTTTCCGGGCTCACCAGCACACAATCCAACCACAAGCTATCCTTAGCTTGTACCGAGGTATACTACCTCCACTAATTCAATCCCCCGATTGAACTAGCAAATAATAATGAAAAATAAAGTTTTGAATACACAGCAGCTCCTCAAATGAGCAAATAAACAATAGAATAAATAAGGATAAGAAAAGCATATTTGAAGCTCTTTGAATATATGCTTTTCTTCTTTTCCTCTTCTCCTTTGAAAGATTGAATCAAGGCCTCGGCTCAAATTCTTCACTGAAATTTGTAGTTGAGAAGTAGAGGAGTTGGGGCTTTTGCTTTCTTTCTTCTAATGATGGAAATCTTCTTGATTTGAACTTGAGAAGCTTGTGGATTTCTCTTTGAACTTTCTGGGATTGTTGGATTTAAGCTTTGAATCTCTCCTCTTTGATTTCTTCCTCAAGATTTTTCGGATTTTTCAATATATTTTCTCTCTTTTTCTCTCGTTTTTCTTCTCTTTTCTTCCTTCTTTTTCAAACGGACGGTTTCCCCCTTTATATATATCTTAATCCAAGTTTAGGTGGGAAATATAGCCGTTGTGAGATGCTTGGATCTTTCTACACATAAAGAAAAATAGCCGTTAGAGGTTAGGTAAAAATAAATCTTACCATTGGAGTCCGTTCCGACAAATAAAAATCCGTTCCTGACAGGTTGGAGTCGGCTCCAACTTTTCAGGTGTCGGCTCCAAATCGGGTATCAAAAATAGCAAATAAAAAGTTGTTGAGGAGTCGGCTCCGAGAAAATTAAGTGTCGGCTCGTCGCTTTCGGGAGTCGGCTCCGCAATCCAAAAGTGTTGGCTCCAGAAATGTTCATAAAAACACGCTCTCTGTTCTTAGGTTAGAGTCAGCTCCAGAAACTCAGGTGTCGGCTTCCAAACTCTCAAGTGTCGGCTCCCAAATTCTAGGTGTCGGCTCCGAAAACTGAAACAGAATGCCCTTCTCTGTATCTCAGGTTGGAGTTAGCTCCAAAACTTTAGGTGTCAACTCCGGACCGTGCCAAAAATCCAGAAATCTTCTGATACGCCTTGGGGTCGGCTCCTGACTATTTGGATGTCGACTCCAAGCTCTAAACTTTGAAAAATTCTTTTAACATTTTGATTCAAAACTTATTTCTTTATTCCTTTTGATTGATTAAATATTTTTAATCCCTGAAACACTTATTAAATCTATCAGAAACATAGTGAATATACTCATGTCTTTTATTAATCATCAAAATCAATAATTGGGTCAACAATCTCCCCCTTTTTGATGATTATAAAAACATTGAGTATATGCATGATTTAAACAATAAGATTTTCAAATCAAATTTCTCAAATATTTAGTTCTCATAGGTAAGCTCCCCCTGAACGAAGTAGCTCCCCCTATGATACTCAATTTAACATCTATTCTTCCCTTTTAACAGTAAACTTTTAATGTTTGATACCAATTAAATAATTATATCAAATTGTATCAAATTAACAGTAAACTTTCAATGCACATATGTCAATTACTTCTCCCATGCAATACCAATTGATTAAGCTTATTTGTTCCAATGCATATACAAATACTAAATACTTCTTCCCCTTTATAACTTTCAATGCATATACAATTATCAAATGCTCAATTACTTCTTCCCCTTTTTTGTAATTAACAAAAAGGTTAAGAAGTTTCAAATTAAATGACAAGATTAAGAGATGCTTCAAAGATCAAATGATATTCATTAAGTATCAAAAAGGTTCATTACACACTTCTCAAAGTTAAGCATTACATCATATTACAAAAAGAAACTTCATTACATCAAAATTCCAAACTAAACTAAACTTCATTACATCATATTTTAATAACATTAAAGGAACTTCATTACAAGATAATCAAAAATTAGCTCTAAGAAGTCTTTGCAATTCTTCTACTATTTTTTCCATTCCTTCACTTTGAGTTTGAACAAATTCCTTTAGTCTTCTATCAACAAATGCACATGCAGTCATAATTTGTCCTGAAGCTCTGCATTGCATTTAGAATAGGTCTCCGAATCTCCTCAATATCTTTAAGTTCTTCAAAGATATTCTTGAGATCATTCTTCAAAGATTTAGCGGAGGCTCCAAGTGTGGATTCTATTTTACCAACTCTCATCCAAAGAATAATACATTTCTCTTAAATTCATCAAACTATTATCAATTTCTATTTTCATTTCTTCCTTGTGAGTAGCAAATAGACTTTTAAGTTGTTCTAACTGAATATCAGAAAAACCAATGGATGACATAGACAGTGGTACATATGCAGGAGCTGAAGTAGGTGCCGATGGTGGTGATGATCTGCTAGGCTCTGGTGATAGATGCCTCACTGATGGACCTGCCTCAGATGGTGCAGTGGCCCTAATGTCAGCTGCTCTCTCATCCAGATGACCTTTTCTTTCTCATATACCATCCACTTTCACAAACCCCATTCTGTGCACAATAGCCAAGCTGTAATAGTCAGTGTGCCTTAGATTTTTCGATGGCTCATTCTCAGAAATAACAACTCCTTGACTTCTAAATGCCATGGTTAAGATCATCCCATAGGGCAATGAAGATCTCCTCTTGCCCCCGGCCTCAGCCATATACCATATCATCATTCCTGCTAGAGATTGGATGACCCGTCAAAATACTATCCATAATCACTACGTCTCGCTCTGAGACATACTCAAAACGTCCGGTCTTAGGAAATAGGATCCTACCACAAATGTTATGTAACAGCCTAAGCTCAAGAGGTAAATGATTTGCTTTAACTTCCTTAAACTCAGTTACTTTCCTTCCTAACATCCTTGATAAAGCATCTAATCTCTCACTGTGAATGCTTACAGTAAGCCCAGTGACAGGAATCCCTAATAGATTTCCTAAAATTTGAAATGTAAGATGAATTCTTTTCCCTCTTACTGAACTGCCTATTCCACCATCTCCCCTTGATAAATTGGAGTAAAATTCTTTAACTAGGGCCGGATATGTAGAAACGTCCAAAGAACATACCTTATCCCAACCGAGCTCTTTGATTTGTCTACCAATGGAAAAACCCTCGGCTTCAAAGAAATCAAAATCTACCTTCCTTCCTATGGTTATGACTCACCCAGCTAGGGTATCTACTTGTGGAGAGGAGGGGCTAGGATTATCAGAGTGAGTTGAAGAAGTATCATTGCTCGGAGTAGGTTCACGGACAGGACGCTGAGCCGTACGCTTTCTCATAGCCATAGGAGCATCAAGACCGATCCCCTACGCTTAGGTGCCATAGGAATCTTAGGGAATGGTTGATTTGAGGAGTATTTGGTTTTGGAAGGTTTAGAGAGGTTTTGGAGAGGGTTTGGAGAAGATAGGGAATGAGAAGGTGTCGACTCTACCCTAATATAATCAATTTGGGACCATCAGGTGTCGACTCTCGCAAAGTCGGGTGTCGACTTCAAGTCGCTAACACTATTAGCGCTCAAGCTGGAGTCGGCTCCGCTTAAGCGGGTGTCAGCTCTAAGGTCAGAGACCGAGAGCGACACAGACAAGGTGTCGACTCCACAAATTAAGGTGTCGACTCCACAGACAGTTTCAGAGAAAAATAAATGAGTTTCAAACAACCAAAACTTGTCAAAATAAAATCAATAAATTTTTGAAAAAAATCTTTGGAATGAGGAGAATCAAATTGCCCAAATGTCTAGATAAATTATCCTTAAAATCATAAGAAAAATCTCAAGAAATTGATTGAACTCTAGATAATCATTCCTTAGGGTTTTCAAAATTATTCCAAAGGATCACAAATCCCTAATTCTCTTCTAAGATAACAAAATCTCTCTTCACTCAAGGGTTTTATAAATATGTTAGCTAATTGTTCTTCAGTATTAACATAATCAAGGCAAATTTCATTGTTAGCTACATGTTCTCTTATAAAATGATATCTAATTTCAATGTGTTTAGTTCTTGAATGTTGGATTGGATTCTTAGTTAAATTTATTACACTTGTATTATCACATCTAATAGGAGTTTTATCGAGTGTTATGCTATAATCTTCAAGTTATCGCTTAATCCAAAGGATTTGAGCACAGCAATTTCCAGCTACAACATATTCTGCTTCAGCAGTGGATAATGCAACCGAATTTTGCTTTTTGCTAAACCAAGAGATTAAGTTACTTCCTAAGAATTGACATGCATCACTTGTACTTTTTCTATCTAGTTTACATCCAGCATAGTCAGAGTCAGAATATGCAATTAAGTTTAGTGTTGAGTCTCTAGAATACCATAATCCTACATTTTTAGTTCCACTTAGATATCTTAAAATTCTTTTCACTGCAATTAAGTGAGATTCTTTAGGTTCTAATTGAAATCTAGCACATAGACAAACAGCAAACATGATATCTGGTCTATTAGCTGTTAAGTAAAGTAGAGATCCGATCATACCTCTATAGTATTTTTGATCAACTTTCTTACCGTCTTCATCTTTATCCAATTTGCATGAAGGACTCATAGGGGTTCCAAGGGGTTTGATTGATTCCATTCCAAACTTCTTGAGAATTTCCTTTGTGTACTTTGTTTGGTTGATGAAAATCTCCTCTTTTCTTTGCTTGATTTGAAGTCCTAGGAAGAAGTTGAGTTCTCCCATCATGCTCATCTCGAATTCACCCTGCATTAGCTTAGCAATTTCTTGACACAAAAGATTGTTAGTAGCACCGAATACAATATCATCTACATATATTTATACTACTAATAAGACTTTGTCTTTCTTTTTCAAAAATAGGGTTTTGTCTACATTTTCTCTAGAAAAATAATTTTCAATTAGAAATTTGCTTAACCTATCATACCAAGCTCTAGGTGCTTGTTTTAAACCATATAGTGCTTTGTGTAATTTAAAAACATGATTTGAAAATTCATAATCTTCAAAACCAGGTGGTTATTCCATAAAAACTTCCTCATTTATAAAACCATTTAAAAATACACTTTTAACATCCATTTGAAATAGATTGATGTTCATATGACATGCAAATGCAAGTAGTAATCTAATTGCCTCTAATCTAGCTACAGGTGCAAAAGTTTCAACAAAATTAATTCTTTCTTCTTGATTATATCCTTTTGCAACTAATCTAGCTTTATTTTTGATTACTATGTCATTTCATCTAATTTATTCCTAAATACCCATTTAGATCCTATAACTGAATGACCTTTAGGTCTATCAACTAAGGACCATACATTATTCCTAGTAAATTGATTTATTTCTTCTTGCATAGCTAGCATCCAATTACTATCTTTTTCAGCTTCTTCAATAGTTTTAGGTTCAATTTGAGATACAAATGCAAGATGATTATTGATATTCCTCATAGATGATCTAGTTCTTACTCCTTGAGATGGATCACCTATAATCAATTCCTTTGGATGACCATAGGCATATCTCCAATCTTTAGGAAGATCTACTTCATTATGATTAGTATCAATAACATCAACCCTAGGTGAATCATCATCTTTAGCTTTCTGTTCATGATCTGAAGATACATCTATATTTAATTTTTTAATATCTCTTTCTAGTATATTTGTATCTTCCTCATCATCAATCTTTCTGAACTTGATGCTAAAGACTCATCAAAACTACATGAATAGATTCTTCTACAATTAAGGATTTTTATTAAATATTATATAGGCTTTACTAGTTGTTGAATATCCTAAGAATATGCCTTCATCAGATTTTGCATCAAATTTTTCAAGATTATCTTTTCCATTATTATGAATAAAAATTTCCAGCCAATGCATAAAAATAACTAATGTTTGGTTTCTTATTATTCCATAATTCATAGGGAGTTTTCTTGAGAATTGGCCTAATTAGGGCTTTATTAAGTATGTAACATGCCGTGTTTATAGATTCCGCCCAAAAATATTTTGGTAGGTTGCCTGTTGGGGAACGCAGAATACCCCCAAGATCACGGCTATATGTATATAAGTAATACAAAAAAAAAACTTTTACCGTTCTAATCTATGAGTACAAGATTATACCTTCAGATTTGAACTTTCGATCACTTGATTCGATTGCTCGACCTCAACCTTTAGCCTTCCGCGTATTCCTGAAAATACCTTCTTCTCTCATAAGATGGTGGGATCTCTTGGCCGTCCTAGGGTTTCTTATTTTTCTTTCTCCAAAAAAATGTTCATCCTAGCAACAACTGAGAGGGTATTTTATAGGGCTACAACAGGGACCAATAGGCAAATATGAAAAGGACTTCCTACGTAATTAAATCTCCCAATCCTATCCCGGGTTAGGATTCAATTACGTAAATTATAATTCATTCCACTAAAGAATTATAATTGTACTCCTAATCATATTCGAATTTATATTTTCGAGCCTTTAATATTAAATACTTATTATCTCCCCACGTTAAGATTACAGATATCCACCAATTAAATTTAATTACTGATAATATAATTTAATTAGCTTTTATTATCCTTGACACCTATCCACTTAACTTATTTGATGTATCGGATTCAAAATCCACTTGCAAGATTTGATACAATCAAAACTTATAAGCTTCCTCAAGGGGATATCATCAATCCAATTTATCAGGACGTGGTTTTCTTTAACTATTAATATTCACCATATATATAATGTTATTGCCCAACCCACTGAATTTATTGACTCATATAGAATCTCACTCTATGTGTAATCAAAGCAATAATCACTACATACACGTGTCTAAAAATAGAATTCAGATTAAGAGCATAAGTAATCATAATATTCATGAGGTTTAAATTATTTTATAAAGTCAGTATAAATAATTAACTCAACTGGGTCCTGTTCAATACACACAAAGTGTACTAGCACAAATAGTTAGAATAAACATTCTCCGTAGTCAGATAGACCTACTAAAAATTTATGCTACAGTTTACTGATGGTGTGTCCAATTCCATCTAAAACTGTGAACAATAAACTTGTATTCCAAAAGAACCGATGATCTAGTCTTCTGTGTGTAAGCGTACTCTACACACTAGATCAAATACTCTTTTTAAATACTAGGCACATGCACATATATAGTAAATGGCATACATTGCTCAAAATGAATTCTCATTAAATATAAAGACATAATATAAAGCATATCTTTTAGTCTATATCTCTATCAGCTTTCACATAGCATGGTACGGGCCATGTCTTCTGAAGTTCTATTCTTTCTTTCTACAACTCCATTTTGCTGTGGTGTTCTAGGTGCAGAAAAATTATGATGAATACCATGTTCAATGCAGAAATTTTAAATAATAATTTTTAAATTTTGTACCATGATCACTTCTAAGAGACACTATGGTGTTGTTTTTCTCATTTGTGACTTTCTTAAAAATTTCAGAATATTGAGAAAGTCTTATCCTTGTGAGCCAAAAATAATACCCAAGTGAATCTAGAATAATCATCTACTATCACAAGGCCATATTTCTTTCCTCCTAGACTAGTTATTCTAGTAGGTCCAAAAAGGTCCATGTGAAGTAGCTCTAGTGGCCTAGAAGTGGAAACAATATTTTTAGATTTGAAAGAGTTTCTAATTTATTTTCCAAATTGGCATGCATCACATATTTGGTTATTTTTAAAATCTAACTTTGGAAGTCCTTTAACTAAGTCCATTCTAATCATTTTGAAATCAAGTGTGTGCTTGCATGACCTAATCTACAATGCCATAGCCACCCAATCTTATTACATTAGCATTATCAGCAACTAAGCAATGATTACTAGTAGACAAATTATCCAAATCAATCAAGTATACATTGCCATTTCTATATCCAGTAAATATAATGCTATTGTTAATAGGATTAAAAACAGTGCAGATATAAGCTTCAAATGAAACTTTGAAACCTTTATCGCATAATTGGCTAATACTAATTAAGTTATGTTTTAAACCATCTACATAAAGAACATTTTCAATAAAAGTGGAGGGAGTTATCTGAATTTTACCAAATCCCATAATCTGGCCTTTACCATTATCTCCAAATGTAACAACTCCTCCTTTTTTATCCTCAAGGGTGATGAATGCTCCTTATCACCCGTCATGTGCCTTGAGCAGCCACTATCAAGATACCACTTTCGTTTTGATCTTTTGGCCACAAGACACTCCTGCAAAGTGATCAAACTTTCTGTTTAGGTACCTAAGCTTTCTTGGGTCCTTCATGGTTAGTAGCAACAAAGATTGTTCCTTTCGGAACCCATATTTTCTTTCCTTTAATATTTAAATCCTGTTAATTTTTTCTAAAATTGCATTCATAGGCTTTATGTCCTTTCTTGTTACAACAATAACATGAAAATCATTATTATCATGTTCTTTTCTAAAGAAATTTTTAACATACTTTTGTTCTTGTTAGGCCTATAACTTAATCCAGCTTTATCAAATACAGCTCTTTGATTACTCAACAACAAATTAAGTTTTTCAGAGCTATATGTAAATTATCAACTATATTTTTATATTATCAACTCTTTCTTTAAACTAATATTTTTCATTAGAAATTGATTCTTTATCTTTTAACAAATTCTTATTTTTAGATTTCAATTCTTCAACTTCATGAGTTAGTTTATCCTTTTTCTTGACAAGATTAAATTATCATTTTTAAAAATTTGCT
>UESW01000671.1:0-25864 GCA_900491605.1 Calamus simplicifolius | reverse complement strand
GAGTGAAACCAAGTATGTTATGATGATTAATAAGTGTCGTAATGATTAATGGCACATTCAACTATATATGAGCTGGAGAGCATTGGAAGGAATATCTTATATTTAATTCAAAAGAACTTTGGAATTGTCTTATCGAGGAATTAATAGTAATGATATAGGTTTATTAACCTTAAGAATGGATGACATAATACATGTGATGGACTCTATGATATTTATGATGATTGTGTTGTGAGAAGTTAAGATATATATATATATATATATATAAGGGGGCAGGAAAGAAATACTTCTTAAGGAATTCAATTTATTTGGTAGAAAGATCAAATTAATTGTTAAAGTTGGATACGTCATTTGGGTACTTGGGAATGAAATAAAAGTTTGCTAGTGAGTATCTTTAATGGTACAAATTTGTGGACCATTTTAATTTTGAGGATGAAATTTTAGTGGGTTAGATGTTAATATTTTTTTTTGATTTAATGGTAACTGCGTAAATTGAGTCTGAACCCATTTGTCTCACTCTTCTAATTTGATGATGTTTCATAAGGCTTAGTGAATTAAGCTGAATTTCTGTCCAGCCTTCTACCCTCAAATAGATAGACAATTTGCAGGAACCAAGTAGATTTGAGATTATACCATGAGCCGTGTGATGGATTTTAGGAGGTGCTTGGTATAGCTTCATACCCTTAGTGAAATTGCTTATTTTAATGATTACCAAACCAATATTCAAATGGATTCATTTTTTGTCTAAGATATAAGGTGTAATTTTTATTGAGATGAAGTGTGAGAGAGAAAAATTTTTGATTACTGAGCTGGTTTAACAAATATGAGAGATCAAGGCAGCTTCGTGTAGCTCAGAGTCAATAAAAGTTTATGTTGATGTGTTAAACAGAAAGATTTGAAATTTCAGGTTGAAAATCATTTGGAAGTTTTACTAATCAATGATATGAAGAGATTTTGTGTTTAGAGGTGAATTGAGTCCTCAATTTTATTGGGCTATTTGAGATGTTGATCAAAAATAAATGAGGTGGCTTTAACTTAGCACTAACCTTCATTACTCTTTGGGGTATTCAATTTGTTTCATACCTTTATGACTGAAGAGATAATTTTTAAAACCCTGTTATGTGTTAGAACTTGAACCAATTTAGCTTAAGAAAGAATTGACCTATGATGATCATCTTGTGCACATTGTGGACCGCAAGGATTAAGTTCTGAGATGGTGTAGTATTCCTCATGTCGAAGTTCCTTAAGGAGAAAATGAAAAAGAAAACATCCACAATTTGTATCTTATTACAGATCAACGATGTATCGATGACGGTGACTTTTTGAATGAAATTTAAAACTGATTATTAATAAAAATGTGGATTTGTATTCCATTGGATGTATATCAAATTTCGAGGATGAAATTTTTTATAAGGGGGGAGAATGTAACCCCCCATAAATTATCATGGGGGAACGTAACTCTAGTAATTACTTTTTGGGGACACCTGGCATCCCAGGGAAAACCTTCTTTGACTTTAGACTTTTGACATGACATTTAAGGCCCCTGACTTGACGATTGAATGCCCGACCTCTTTCCCTGACTTGACGATTGAATGCCGTAGTCGTCGCGCATTTTTGAATGCCCGATCTCTTTACCTGACCAAAAGCGTTGCACTGGGGGATTATTTATATGATGGAGGGGGACTCCCTCCATCATCCTGGCATCAGTCTCCATCAGGTAAATCCCTAGCTTCTAGAGAGAGAGAGAAAGAGAATGAAGAGAGAGAGAGAGAGAGAGAGAGAGATAGCGTGAGAGAGAGAAAGAGACGGGGAAACAGAGATAGCTCGGAAGGAGATGGAAACCCGGTCGTCCCCCTTGGTTCAGGCCCGGCGGCATGCTTGCCGCCTCGCCGGGCCTGAGATTTGGCGACGACTCCGCCGGCAACCAGAGGAGGCGTCCGGCGGGGTGGTGTGGGAGAGAGAGGGAGAGAGGGCCAATTGGCCCTCCTCTCGCGCGGCGCCGGTTGGTTCGGGCCCGGCGGTGTGCTCGCCGCCTCGCCGGGCCCCCGAGCCTTGGCTTGTCACCTCCACCGGCGCCGGGCGTGCGTCTGGTGGAGGTCCGGCCGGCCAAGGTGGCCGGCCGTGCCGCCGGCACTGCATCTTGCCGCGCGTGGTTAGAGTGGAAGAAGACGGAGAAATTGAGGGAGATCGGGTGATTGGTGGCCAGCCAGCGGCGGCCGGCTCTGGCCCGGCCACCGGCGGCCAGGCCGCCTCAATTTGGCCGGCGGCGGCCCCGGCCGCCGGCCATGTTCCCGTCCCCCTGTTCGGTGAAACAGGGGATCGGGTGGGATTTAGTTTGAACCGGGCCGGCTGGGCCGGCCGGTTTAGGCCTTTTGGGCCGTGCAGTGAGCCATTTTGGGCCCTGTAATGGGTCGGGATTAGAAAAATAATTATATGGTTAGAATCTTGGTGAAATCTAGTTTCTTGGGGTATTTTTACTTCCCCAATCGGGTGTGTATAGTGGGAGATATTCGAGCCCAAAGTAGGGCCCATGAACTAGTTTGGGTAGAAATTCTAAGGGTCATTTTAATATTCTTTGCTAATAAATTAATTATGTAAAATGATCCTGTAGGTGCTCAGACATCTGACTAGCTGTATATATACCTGTGGGATAGCGTACTGAGGTAAGTAAGCCAATTATCAGTATTTAATAATTGATTCATAAATGTTTAAATTGTGAATTGTGATGTGAAGAATTATCATTGGCTAATTGTAAGTGGATGTATGTTATGAATACATGGCTGTTTATGTGCTATGATTTCATAAGTGGATGCTATGCATGAGAGATACAGTTATTATGACATAGATGTGATATATTACATGCAATTGTTCAGTAAGTATAATCCACTATTTATGCAATATTGAGTTGTTATTGATATGATGAGTGCATGTGATGTGAGGTACTGTTATGTGTCGCCGCGGTTCTCCTTTATCATGTTACGTGACCCTGGTATTTCGACCCTTTCAGTAGGGGGGATACTTGTTGGTACACTATGGTATTTCGACCCTTTTATAAGGGGGGATACTTGTTGGTACACTATAGTATTTCGACTCTTTCAGTAGGGGGGATACTTGTTGGCGTGACCCTGGTATTTCGACCCTTTCAGTAGGGGGGATACTTGTTGGCGTGACCCTGTATTTCGACCCTTTCAGTAGGGGGGATACTTGTTGGTACACTATGGTATTTCGACCCTTTCAGTAGGGGGGATACTTATTGGTACACTATGGTATTTCGACCCTTTCAGTAGGGGGGATACTTGTTGATACACTAAGGCATGACCCTGGTATTTCGACCCTTTCAGTAAGGGGGATGCTTAAGGGAATGCTTGTTGGTACACTATGGCGTGACCCTGGTATTTCGACCCTTTCAGTAGGGGGGATGCTTTAAGGGAATGCTGTTGGTACACTATGGCGTGACCCTGGTATTTCGACCCTTTCAGTAGGGGGGATGCTTTAAGGGAATGCTTGTTGGTACACTATTGAGATATTGCAGGGCCGTGGGTCACATTTACAGTTACCATTGAGAGTATAAACAGTGGGGTTTACTTACATTGCATGTTTGAGTAATTGTATAATGTTTAAGCATGCAAATTATTATGTGCTTATTGACTGTTATGCTATGATTGACTGTATAACGTGGTTTACTTACTGAGTGTAAGCTCCAAAAATCTTACAATGTTTTTGTCAGAGCCACGAGGTTGAAGATGGATTGGTGGGGTGATGGATCTTCTATTAAATAAAACAAGACCATTATTTTGTTGTAACCCCAGTATTACATATGTGTAGGGCTTGATGCCCAGACTTTATTATTGTGGTGTGTAAGGGTGTTAGCCCAAAACTCTTAGTATTGAGTGATGTATTTGATCTGATTATATATATTTGTGTTACGTGTAAAAAATTTGTGACGCCTTGCGTGCCCGGCACGCGGCGGGTTGTCACCCTAGCCCGATATTGGGTCTGGGGCGTGACACCCGTGATCTTGGTAAAGCCACGTGGAATTCCTTGCAGCAAGCGGATGCTTGTCGGCCTCTGCCGAGGTCGACGCCGAGACCGACGCCGAGACCGAGACCGCGCCGCGTCGAAGCGGGCCGCGGCCGACACCAAGATCGAGGTGGGCCATGGAGGAGATGGGCCCAAGGCGCGCGGAGGTCGATGCCGACGATGCCGTTGCCGAGACCAACGCCGTGTCGAAGCGGGCCGCAGCCGACACCAAGATCGAGGTGGGCCGCGGAGGAGATGGGCCCAAGGCCACGCGGAGGTCGATGCCGACGCCGTTGCTGAGACCGACGCCGTGTCGAAGTGGGCCGTTGCCGAAGCCGACGCTGACGCCGTTGCTGAGACCGACGCCGAGACCGAGACGGGCGGAGTGCGCCGGACCGTGTGACATTGAGCTCGCGATTTCTCATCTCGTGGGTCGTGTGGGTCCCAAGGTACAGCCGTTGGGGGGAGAAGATGATGTTGAGTTGAAGCCAACTGTCCCTCGTAGAGTGTCGAGTATGGAGTGCTTGCGTGGCCCTGCTCATGCCCTTGGATGAGCTTGCATGGCACTGTTCACGTACAAGGCTCTGTTCACTTGCATGGCACTGTTAACGGCGAGGGAGCTTGGAGGTATCGGCCATGGAGGTGTCGGCCTTGGAGCTGTCGGCCATGGAGCTCTTGGCCTTGGAGCTGTCGGCCATGGAGCTGTCGGCCTTGGAGCTGCCGGCCTTGGAGCTGTCGGCCATGGAGGTATCGCCCTTGGAGCTGTTGGCCATGGAGGTGTCGGCCTTGGAGCTGTCGGCCATGGAGCTCTCGGCCTTGGAGCTGTCAGCCATTGAGCTGTCGACTTTGGAGCTGCCGGCCTTGGAGCTGTCGGCCATGGGGCTGTCGGCCATGGAGCTGCCGGCCTTGGAGTTGCCGGCCTTGGAGCTGTCGGTCATGGAGGAGCTCTCGGCCTTGGAGCTGTCGGCTATGGAGCTGTCGGCCTTGGAGCTCAGAGCAATTGGGTGTGCATGGCTTTATGAGGTCATAAACGCTACCATGGCCGAAGGACCCTTTGGAGGCCAAAGGGAGGCTCCATCGATTTTCTTCCTTTATGATTCTCTAACAGCGTTAGATCAGCCACATCAGAACGTATGCTTCAATAGAATCTTATTCCATTCTTTGCATAGAAGAAAACTAAGTTAGTGCGTTTTTCCGCTGCCCTCTCACTCCACGTGTTGGTCATCGCTGTCACCTTCACGTTCACTTCAGATTGTTCTTATGTGACTAATGAAATAATAGCAACGAGTTAAAGAGATTCGTTGCCATCCAGTTTAGGAACAAAGAGAACTTGAAAAGCAATATTCTCGCCATAAAATGCTTTATTTATTTATTTTAAAGTTGAATAAAGATGTTCATGTGTGAGAGAATAATTCACTTTGCAAAGGCTAAAATATAATTTTGAGCATCAAATTTCCCTCAAAATATAATTTGATCATCCCTTCTGTTACGTTTCCTTACGTCTCAATATATAATGCCAAATAAAATTAATGAAATGATTGATATATCATCTTAATATAAATTTATCATCCTATCAACTAGTCCATGAAGCATCTTGTTAAGGGGTAAAATTACCATTGCGTTGATAACCATGCGAAGGGGCTAAGATCAGCCCTGGCCCCCACTTGCTGCGCTGCGCCTACAAAGAACGAGCTAGCTAGTATGATTCGGCGGATCAAGCAACCCGTAGCTCGGCCTCCCCGAGCAATCCATAGCCCGGCTTCTCCGAGCAACCCATAGCTCAGTTTCCCCGAGCCATCCATAGCTCGGCTTCCACGAGCAACCCATAGCTCGGCTTCCACAAGCCATCCATAGCTTGGCTTCCCCGAGCAACCCATAGCTCAGTTTTTCCGAGCCATCCATAGCTCGGCTCCCCCGAGCAACCCATAGCTCGGTTCCCCAGAGCAACCAATAGCTCGGGGAAGCCGAGCTATGAGCAACCCATAGCTTGGTTTCCCGAGCCATCCATAGCTCGGCTTCCCCGAGCGACCCATAGCTTGGCTTCCCCGAGCCATCCATAGCTCGGTTTCCCCGAGCCATCCGTAGCTCGGCTTCCCCGAGCTCGGCTTCCCCGAGCTCGGCTTCCTCGAGCAACCCATAGCTCGGTTTCCCTGAGCAACCCATAGCTCGGCTCCCCCGAGCCATCCATAGCTCGGCTTCCCCGAGCGACCCATAGCTCGGTTCCCCCGAGCAATCCATAGATCGGCTTCCCTGAGCAACCCATAGCTCGGTTCCCCCAAGCAATCCCCGAGCAATCCATAGCTCGGCTTCCCCGAGCAACCCATAGCTCGACTCCCCGAGCCCCCTGAGTAATCCATAGCTCGACATGCACCTCTGCGGAACCTGGCGCGGGAGAGCCCAAGTCTAGTGTAACAAAATCCCAACGATGAATCATATCGAGGAGTGGCCTAGGATCTACAATAACAACCTAGGATCTGCAATAACGGCCTAGGACCTACGCAGTCATCGGATCTCAGGCCATCAGAGAGCTCTCCCAGCCGTCGATCCTTCAACAGACAAGATACGGATCCCACCGGCCTCACAACAGCTTGATTCGAATCATCTCCGTATCCCAACAACCTTCGAACCTTTCAGAAGGCGCTCAAGATTCAGGTGATTGCCTATAAATAAGACACTCCCAGATTCTCTCAGGTACGTATGCAAGCTCCCGTACACAACTCCTGGCTCAGTCTCAGCATCACACACACACACTCTCTCTCTCACTGCTCCCCCTTTTCCTCTCCTCTCTGCCGTCGGCGCTCCGCACGAGCTCCCGAGAGGCTACCCCTGGAGGGACTCCCCAGAGAGATCCTTCTTCTCATTTCTGTTGATCGTCGATCCCCACTGACTTGAGCGTCGGAGGGTCTTCCGCGGAGGGCCACCCTCAATGCCTCTCGCATGAGGACTTCTTTGCAGGTTCGCCCAGGAGGAAGCTCGATCAGGAGACCGATCGCGCCAGAGTTAGAGGACATATTCCGACGGCAACAGATTGGCGCTAGAGGAAGGGCCCTCAAGTCCTATTAAAACTTGAAGAAAGGAGATAAGGATCTCGATCTGGAAGAGAACTCTCCAATGGCTAATCGGAGAAGAACAACATTTGAAGCCCAGGACCAGGTCGCCTCCCAGAGACCTGATCCGATGAGTAGCGTGGTGCCACAGCCGCCACCAGTTGAGACCCATCGCCGCCAGCTATCCCAGTAACCCAGGATCAGTTCGCCACACTGGTCCAGCAGGTCCAAGCCCTGACCCATCTGGTTTAGGAGTGCCTTGCAGCTACCCCTACTCCATGCCTCCCTAAGGAGGCCGCAGCCCCTTTCTCTCCAGCCACCTCTTCTTCTGGTCTGCATGGAGCCGCGGACCCCCCACACTGACCCAAAGAGGCCAGACCAGTTCCGCAAGGGGGTTGCAACAGGATCTTCCTAGATCTCGGTGGGCCCGGTCCCTCTCTCCGGAGTCCTCCCACCATGATTCGACGCCATCCCCACGCTCTCCTCGCCCGGCCCCTCCTCTTATATCTGAAGAGGAGATCCGCCGACAACTTTGAGAGATGCGTCAGGAGCTGGACGCCGCTAAGCAGGCTCATCCGCCTTAGCCTAAGGCAGAGCAGGGCATCCCCTTCTCCAAGGGGATCATGGAGGAAGTGATTTCCTCCAATGTAAAGCTACCCGCCATCGAGCCCTACCATGGCTCCTCTGATCCAGATGATCACCTCAGTAGCTTCCAGTCAATAATGATGTTCCACAGAGCATCAGACGCGATCCTCTGTCGCGCTTTCCCTTCCACCCTCAGAGGATCTGCCCGAACCTGGTTCAACGCTTTGAAACAGGGTTCTGTTGACTTGTTTGACGAGCTGAGCCGTCTTTTTATTGGCCAGTTCGTCAGTAGCCGCCGTCACCGACAAAGACCGACTCCCTCTCTGAAGTTTAGCAGAGAGAGGGAGAGTCCTTGAGGAATTACCTTGGTCGTTTCAACAAGGCCATGCTGGAGGTGGACCACCTTAATCATGAGGTGGCTATGTCTGCCCTAGCGGGGGGAGTCTTGAAGGAGATCGACTTCTACCTAGTGATGGAGGTCAGTTACCCCCCGAACCTCTCCGATATGATGGCCCTAGCAGACAAATACGCCAGGGTCAAAGAATCATGGAGGGCTGCCCGTGCCGAGCTAGCAAGAAGAAGGAACCCAAAGGTCCAGACAGGCACCGACCTATCCGTCAGTCAAGCCCACCTCGTCGCCAAAGAGCTCCCCCACCGCCGCCAAGAATTGCTCCCAGAGCCCACCCAAGCGATTCGACCAGTACACCCCACTCACTGTTCCTAGGGCGCAAATCCTTATGGAGATAGTGCCAGCTCCCCCGACCAGCTCCTCTTCGAGGGAACCCAACTCGGAGGGACCCCACCAAGTACTGCCGCTATCATCGGGAACATGGCCACGATACCGAGGAATGCTGGCAGTTGAAGAACAAAATTGAGAGGCTAATCCAACGGGGCCGACTGAACCAGTTCAGGAGGGTGCCCGAGCCAGGACAAGGGGGTGACCACCAGCCCGAGCTTCAGTAGCCTCCTCCTCCTCCAAATCCACTCGTGATCGGCCACATCAACGTGATTGAAGAGGCCGGTAGTTCATCGAGCTCCAAAATGATGGTGAAGGCTTGATGCCAAAGAAAGCACGAACGGGTGAGCTCTCTTTCTTCGACGACGATTTCCAAGGGATATAATTCCCACATGATGACGCATTAGTTGTATCTCTCAATTTAAATAACTACGATATAAGTCGGATCCTTGTTGATAGTGGAAGCTCCGTAAATGTTCTGTACCTTGATGTGTTTGCCAAGATGAAATTGCTCATGAAAAACCTCCGAGCCGTGGACTCCATCCTAATGGGGTTCACCGGCGATGTTATCATCCCAGAAGGGGTCGTAACATTAACGGTTCGGGCAGGAACCTGGCCCCTTGTGGCCACTATTCACACGGACTTCCTAGTGACCAAGCTTAGGTCGCCCTACAATGTAATATTTGGAAGACCCGGCCTGATGTCCCTCAAAGCCATCATCTCCATCCCATACCTATCTATGAAATTCCCCACCGAGCGGGGAGTTGGTGTTGTCCAAGGAAGCCAAACTATGGCTCGGCAGCATTTTGTCACCAGCCTTCAGTCCAGGATGCCTGAAGTTGATGGGCTGGACGCTCGGGAGGACTTCGCCGAGCAACGGGGAGAACCAGCCGAGGAACTGGAAGAAGTACCACTGGACGAAGCTCGTCCCGACCGAACCATAAAGGTCGGGTCGCTGCTGAAAGGTGAATCCCGGCAGGAGCTGATCGACTTTCTCCGAAGCAACACAGATGTCTTCGCCTGGTCTACCTCCGACATGCCAGGAATCAGCCCTGATGTTCTCGTCCATCGCCTTAACGTGGACAAGATGTACCGACCTGTCAAACAGAAGAGTCTTCGCCTGGTCTGCCTCCGACATGCCAGGAATCAGCCCTGATGTTCTCGTCCATCGCCTTAACGTGGACAAGATGTACCGACCTATCAAACAGAAGAAAAGGAGCTTCGCCCCAGAGCGGCAGAAAGCTATTGAAGAGGAGGTTGATAAACTTATCAAGGCGAACTTCATTCGGGAGGTGAATTACCCAAGTTGGTTGTCAAATGTTGTCATAGTAAAGAAGTCGAACGGCAAGTGGCAGATCTGCATCGACTTCACCGACCTCAACAAAGCGTACCCGAAGGATAGTTTTCCTCTCCCCCGAATTGATCAACTTGTAGATGCCACCTTGGGTTACCAGATGCTGACATTCATGGACGCCTACTCGGGCTACAACCAGATCCGGATGGCCCTCGAAGATGAAGAGAAGACCGGCTTCATAACTGACTGAGGTACTTACTATTACTGTGTTATGCCCTTCGGTCTTAAAAATGCAGGTGCCACCTACCAAAGGCTGGTCAACAAAGTTTTCAAAGAGCAAATCGGCCGAAACATGGATGTATATGTCGACGACATGATGGTCAAGAGCAAAGAAGCGTCACAGCACATCGAGGATCTCTCGAAAAGCTTCGCGATGCTCCGCAAATATCGGATGAAGCTCAACCCAACTAAGTGCGCCTTCGGCGTTAACTCTGGGAAGTTCCTCGACTTCATGGTTTTCCAACGGGGTATCGAAGCTAACCCCCAGAAGATCCAGTCTCTTCAGCAGATGGCACCCTCGGCATCTATTAAAGAAGTCCAGCGCCTAACTAGGAGAATAGTAGCCCTTAACCGCTTCGTGGCTCGGTCTGCCGAAAGATGCCTCCCTTTCTTCAAAACTCTCTGGTCGGCTAAGAATTTCCAATGGTATTCCGAGTGTCAAAAATTATTTGAAGATCTCAAGAAGTACCTCGGCTCTCCCCCTCTCCTCAGCAGTCCAAATCCTGGGGAGACATTGTTCATGTATCTGGCTGTCTCGGAAGGTGTCGTTGGCTTGGTGTTGGTCAGAGAAGAAAATAAGGCCCAGAAGCTGATTTATTATGTCAGCAAACTGCTTCGAGATGCGAAAACGAGGTATACCCGAATTGAGAAGATGGTGTTGACCTTGATTACCTCAGTCCGAAAGTTGCGGCCATACTTCCAAGCACATTCTGTGACGGTCCTGACTGACCAGCCCATCAAGGTGGTGGTCCACCGCCCGGAGACAACGGGGAGAATGACTAAATGGGCCGTCGAGCTGAGCGAGCACGACATTCGATTCCAGCCTCGCCCGGCCATCAAAGCTCAGGTGCTGGCTGACTTCCTCCTCGAATGTACCATCCCAGAGGACGGCTCCACTCCCAACTTCCCCGAGCGCCCAAAATTGATGCCCGGTGGCTCCTCCATGTCGACAGGTCATCCAACGCCCATCGCTCCGGTGCGGGCTTAGTCCTCACCAGCCCAGAGGGGGCGACTTTCGAATATGGCATCCGCTTCTTCTTTCCAGCCTCCAATAATGAAGCCGAATATGAAGCTCTGCTAGCCGGGCTCCGGATCGCCCACGGCCTTAATGTGGAGAAACTGAATGCCTTCACCGACTCTCAACTGGTGGCAGGTCACGTGCGGGGGGAGTTTGAGGCCCGGGAACCGAACATGGTCCGATATCTCCAAGAGGTTCGAAGCCTACTCTCCTATTTTCCTGAATTTGAGATCATTCAGATTCCTAGATCCGAAAATGCCCGTGCCGACCTATTATCTTGGTTGGCGACTGCGGAATCAATTGACGCCGAACGAAAATTTCATCTAGAGATTTTGGAGAGACCTAGTATCACGGAAGCTGATCGAGTGATGCAAGTTGAGGCCGAACCATCATGGTTTGACCCCATCCTGAAGTATCTTAAAGAAGGGTCACTCCCGGCCGATCGAAGAGAATCTAGAAGGCTAAAGCTGCAAGCCACCCACTATGTATTGATTGATGACCAGCTCTACAAGCGGTCCTTCTCTATGCCGTTGCTCAGATGCCTTCGCCCATCTAAAGCTGATTATGCCCTTCGGAAGGTACACGAAGGGATTTGCGGCAACCATCTGGGGAGCCGGTCTTTATGCCACAAGGTGCTACGTCAAGGTTACTATTGGCCAACCATGCAAAATGATGCTGACGACCTCGTCCGAGCTTGTGACCCATGCCAAAGACACTCCAATATCCAGAGGCTCCCCTCCACCAGCCTGGTCCCCATTTCCTCCGCTTGGCCTTTTGCCAAGTGGGGAATGGACATTCTCGGCCCATTTCCACTCGCCACAGGGCAACGGAAGTTTTTATTCGTCGCCATCGATTACTTCACCAAATGGGTCGAGGCAGAAGCAGTTGCTCAAATAACTGAGGCTCGAGCCAAGGAGTTCGTGTGGAGATCCATCATCTGCCGCTTCGGCCTCCCACACACCATCATTACTTACAACGGCAAACAGTTCGACAATCCGAAGTTTCATTAGTTCTGCGATGAGCATGGGATCCATCACTGCCTTACCTCGGTCAGACATCCACAAGCTAACGGGGTAGCCGAGGTAACTATCCGAACATTGCTTCAAGGGATCAAAGCTCGGCTCTCCAGAGCCTGAGGCATATGGGCAGACGAGTTGCACCATGTTCTATGGGCCTACCGCACCACCCCGAGGGTGCCCACGGGTGAGACCCCATTTCGAATGGCCTTCGGCACAGAGGCCGTCATCCCTGTGGAGATAGGACTCCCTTCCCTGCGGGTGCAAAGCTACTCGGAGGAAGCCAGTGACGAGCAGCTCCGCGCCAACCTTGACCTAGTAGAGGAGATCAGAGAAAAAGCTCGGATCAGAATAGCTGCCTACCAGCAAAGAGTGGCCCGTTACCATGCCTCCAGAGTCAAAGGGAAAGCTTTCTTGCCTGGCGACCTCGTTCTTCGGAAAACATCTGTCTCCAAACTACTGGAGCAAGGAAAGCTAGCTCCAAACTGGGAAGGTCCCTACCAAGTAGCAGAGGTCGTCGGACCCAATACCTACAAGCTGCAAGATCTAAGCGGAAGATCCATCCCTCGGACGTGAAATTTGGATAACCTCTGCAAGTATCATCAGTAGGGTACACCCTCTACAGGCTCGCCTTCTTAAACTTTTGTTGGCATAATGTTTCATAATTCGTTGCATAATCACCACAAATTATATCACCAAAAATTGGAAAATAGATGCTGCTTACCGATCCTCGATACGACCGAGTTATCTGTTTAAGCAGGAAATCTTCAAACCTCGGCTGGGTCGAGCAACTAATCTCCAAACCTCGACTGGGCCGAGCAAATAATCTCCGAACCTCAGCTGGGCCAAGCAAATAATCTTCGAACCTCGGCTGGGCTGAGCAAATAATCTCCGAACCTCGGATGGGCTGAGCAACAAAATCTCCGAACCTCGGCTGGGCCGAGCAAATAATCTCTGAACCTCGGCTGGGCCGAGCAACAAATCTCCAAACCTCGGCTGGGCCGAGCAAATAATCTCCGAACCTCGGCTGGGCCGAGCAAATAATCTCCAAACCTCGGCTGGGCCGAGCAACAAAATCTCCGAACCTCGGCTGGGCCGAGCAAATAATCTTTGAACCTCGGCTGGGCCGAGCAATAAATCTCCAAACCTCAGCTGGGCCGAGCAAATAATCTTCGAACCTTGGCTGGACCGAGCAAATAATCTCCGAACCTCGGCTAGGCCGAACAACAAAATCTCCGAACCTCGGCTGGGCCGAGCAAATAATCTCCGAACCTCGGCTGGGCCGAGCAACAAATCTTTGAACCTCGGCTGGGCCAAGCGGTGAATTCTGAAGCCCCGGCCAAACCGGAGTGCGTAAGCCCTAGCAAAAACCGAAGTGCGCAAACCCCGACCAAAACAGAAGGATTTCCGAACAATCCCCAAAGCTTTGGCTGGTTCAAAAAATATACGTCACGCAATATCGTCAGCGGGGGCATATTCCGCGCCTTTAGTGATCTCTAAAGGCCTCGATAGGCCCCACATGACCGCCTAAGGACCCCGGACAAAGTCGGGGAACGTCTCCTACTACTAAATCCTCGGGCCGAACGAACAGTATTCTTGCGCCTTAGTCGCACCTAATGTTCGAATCCTCGGCCAAGCGAGCAAAGTCTCCATGCTTTAACCGCAACCTGAAGCCTAGATCGAACCGAGCGACTTCTTACGGGAACATCTCCTGGTACTTCAGCAGAGGTAAAAGACCTCCCTCTACCCAATGATAAAAACGTACAAGCCGTCCCTTTCCGAGGAAGCACATGTCTCATTCCACAAACGAGACCATGATTTACCGCATAAGCCCACGGGACCGCCCAGGTCTCCCTTTGGCTCGAACAAGGACAAACGGCTCCCACATGTCTTTTTACGGACCAAACGACGAGCTTAGAAGGAAACAAAAGATCGCCAAAAAAGAACTTCCCTCTTTATTCATTATAAGGAAAAATACAAAAAGAAAAAGAAAAAGTAAAAATAGCCTTCATAGAGGCTCACTGCCTCCCCCAGGAGCTGCCAGGTCCTCCCTGTGTCGAGTTAGCTCGATGACTTCTTGATGGAGAGACGCTATCACCCCCTCCTGCCGATCAATTACCCGACGAAGAGCCTCGGCCTCCCTCGTAGAGATAGCAAGAAACTCCTCGACCATCTTTCTGAGCTGCTCATGGCCCGCTAGAGCTGACGCCAAGGCCATCCCGTCAACAGGCACAGGAGAGCGACTCCCCCAGAAGTCCCTGTGGCCGTTGCTGCCGACGTTCGGCTCTTCGATTGGTTGCCCTTCACCATGAGAGGCCATACCTGCTCTCAGGAGCTATTGAAAGGCTAGCTGAGGGGATGACGAGCACTGGCATCACTCTCATCCATATTTATATCGCCCTGGTGAGTATTTCGATCAGTCGGGTCATTAATACTGACCCGTGGGAATCTGCCACGCGTCGCCACTTCGACTGGCGCCCACGGGAAGCGAAGAGTCGCGCCCCCTCCTGAGGAAAATCGGTAAGCGTCGACGAACTACTCGGGGACCCCCCTCCTTCTCTAGGAACTGGGTTCCTTCCGATCTGCTGAGCCCTCACGAAGTAAATGTTCTCGAAACCCCACCGGATTTCCTTGAATCAGCCGCCCCTGGAGAAGTGCGAAGAAACGAAAGGTGCGTCAGTAGCTGACGCTGACTCGCTTCCCTCAGAAATCACCAAATCATAAATATCGGGCGCCCCCATGCACCGCCCATTTCGCTTTGGCAGTCCGCGCCAAATCTCACAGGAACCAAACATCAGAAGTCTCGGCGACGACCGAGTTATCCCTCCGAGCAACAAAATCTTCGAACCTTGGCTAGGCCGAGCAATAAATCCCCGAACCTCGGCTGGGCCAAGTAACAAATCTCTAAACCTGTTTCGTTCTACAAACAAAATCGTGCTTACCGCATTAGTCCGCACGACCGCCCAGGTCTCCCTTCAACTCGAACAGGAACAAATGGTCTCCCCTATAGAGAACTGGGCTGCGATTTTGGCAAAAAACAAAGCAGCAAAGTATGTTACGACACGGGAGCGACAACTCTCGGCATAAAAAGAAACAGAAGCTAGAAGAAAGGACAAAACTTTCTTTATTTCATTACCAGCGAAACAAATTACAACCACCTAAGAGGCATTACAAATGCATCGAAGCACAGGAAATGAAGACGAGTACATAGCTCGGCCGAACTGCTTCAAGACAGCTTCGGGTAACAATGATACTTCGGCATCTGGTCCAACAAATCAGACAAACCATGAACCAGTCAGCTCGCACTGATAATGAGCAAATGACTCGGCCCGACTGTTGCGACTAGCTTCAGTTAATAATGATATCTCGGCATCCGACCCGAGATATCAGAGAAATCAGAAAGGGTGGATGAGCCTTGTCCCAAGCCACCCATCCGAAGAGCCCCCCGATGGGTGGGAAGAAAGCTCACGGACTCTGATAACGGGGTACTCCCTCAAATCGAGTGTGTACCACTAGCCACTGCCCAAGTCAAAAGGCAATGTACTAGCGGACAACACACCATCACCCCTCCTCACGTGGCAAAAGATTCCCCGGGAGGACGAGCCCAGGAATCTGGATCAGGGGAGGAGGCGAAGTTCATGTAAGTCATGGGAAGTACGCGTACACTTCCTACCCTATGTCCCCCAAGGTGAATCGCAAAGGACACACAGGAAGCGTATATGTGCGCTCTCCATGCGATCTCTGCGAACCTCCTGTGCGCTCTCCATATGATCTCCGGAACTCCTTTCTTGAGGACGAGCCACTCTCCGATGGCTCCTTCATCACCCCAGCTGTCCGGAGGGCAATGACTTGCAGAAGGAAAGCCCGGTCGTCCCGCTCTAAGCCCCAGAGAGACATGCATCATGTAAACCTTCGCAATTCACAGAGAAGAGAACTCTAGGATGGCACAACACAGCCCTCTTTCCCCTTTTTATAGGCGAAGATGAATCGGGAGCAGCTATCAGAACAGAAAACCCCGAGATTCAAAATGCCTAACCCACGCCACCACGTGGCCTCCCGAGATGAAAACAGCGCCCCTCGTTGCATGCCAAGCACATCGCCCAAACCATGACACATGCCAAAAGATTTTCTCTGATACCAGATCACGAGCTTTAAATGCAGAAAATCGTCCGCCAATCTTATAGGTACTGGTAGACCTGGGAGATCGTCCCGCGAAAATGACATCCTCCAATGGCAAATAAGCGTTTACACCACACGCTAAAGCAACCTGCATTGGAAAAGATCGATACAGCAAAAGTCCCTCGGAAAGTGCCGGGGCGACCTTTTGCCGGCTGCAGAGCCATACTATTTACTTTGGCAAAATAAAGATCGACCTGCCTTGGAAAAGATAAAGCACTGACGGGGGTAATAAAGAGACGCGAGGGCCAAATATTCCTCGATAGGGATGCTTCGATACCCTATACTCCGGTCGACCCCCCCCCCCCCCCCCTCCATCTTTGGAAGCCACCCTACTATCGCAAGCTCGGATGGACCAGTGGGGATCGGCAAAGAAAATGGTTAACGATGGCCTATCACCTATCGGTATTTAAACCGCTCCAGGCGAGAGCCCTAATAGCCCTAGCCATCAACCCCAGTGCCACTGACGTAAAATCTTGCTATGCATCATCACCTCAGTGACCGCTTACGGGAAGCGAGGAGTCACCCTCTCTTTACTGAAAAGAATAAAGGGATGACAACGAGGATTCAACAAACCCCCTTGCTTGGGAATAGACTCCCCTCTTTTCGTCGAAGGCACGTCCACGATTTCGCCACTAATAAGGCGGACTACCCCGGTCCTAGCCAGGATGCTTCTGTGATTCCTGGTCCCGTCCAGTCGACCTACCGCATTTCTCAGCCCCAACCGAGCTATTTCATCCCTCGGCCTCAACCAAGCTATCACATCCCTCGGCCCCAGCCGAGCTATTTCGTCCCTCAGCCCTAGCCGAGCTGTTTCATCCTTTGGCCCTAGCCGAGCCATTGCATCATTCGGCTTAAGCAGAACTGAATCGTTTCTCAATCTCCTTTCGTACCGAGCCACATTGTCTCTCGGCTCCTTTGTTGGGGCTATCCCTATGCCTTGGCCTCGACCAAGATGTTCCCTCAAATTCAAGTCAAAAAACCAACCAAGTGGCGCAATAAGCCATAGGTTGCTCGCGGTTGGGATAAAACTTAAGACGAGAAATCATCCGAGAAAGGCGAACAAACAAAACAACTGATCCGTTTACTAATTTCCGGTTGAACTACAAAAGAAAAGAAATAGAAAATACATGTAGAGGCCCCTCAAGGGATCAAGGCTTCGGATCAGACCCTGCGCTTCCTACAGCGGCGTCAGCAGGGGCGTCGCTTGGCTCCCCCTTTTCGATGCAGTCCCGCCGAGACACCTCAGCGGCAGCGTCGACGCCTAGAATAGCTTCGAGATCGACATCTGATATCTCCTCATACTCATCCTCCTTGGCCCCCGGGGTGCGAGTCTCATAATATTCAGCTTCCAAACAGGACAAGTCCAGGTCGGGATAAGCTTGGGTGATCTTAGCTCGCGCCTCCTCCTCACCGAACTGGAATGCATCGGCACAGGCCGCCCTGTGTTCCTCGGCAAACTGGGTGGAGCTCTTATACTCCTCCACCGCTGAAGAGGCCTGCGTGTTTGCCTCAGCCAGTTGTTTCTCCAACTCGAAAATCCTTCGGTGCCTCGAAGCCGCCTTCTCTCCGAAGGCTGTCAACCACTCTTGGAACTCCAAACTCATCTTGTTTACCTGCCGACAAAAAGCCGAGTAGGAAGAAGGTCGAAAGGCCAAAACAGACGGGACAGGAAACACCCTACCTGCTCATCCCGCCGAGCTAGTTCATTGCCCAGCGCTTGAACCCTATTGAGAGCATTCGATTTAGCCGATTGATTTTGATGAAGACTCTCTTTGAGTTCATCAACCCGGGACTGCCTGTCCCCGATCTCCTGGTGAGCGTAGTCAAGTTTGTCGGAGAGTCGAGCAGCTCGCTCGTCTGACCTTTTTAGCCGATCCTTCATTTCGGCAAGTTCTTTGTCCAAACGGGTGAGCTGGTCCTGCTGCCGCCGGCACTTGAGCTCCTCCTCCTCAAGCCTCTTGTCCCAGCTGCTTTTATCTTTGGCATGGCTGGCTTTCAGCTGATCCCATCTCTTATTGAAAAACCACTGCATGGCCCTGACCTTGTCCTCGTGCTCCGCTCTAGTCTGTGATAATTCCAAACTAGCATTATCGATTTGCTCATGAAAGCCTTGAAGCTCATTGACCTGCATTGCAAGTTGAGAGGCTCTTTCTATCTCAGCTGTAAGGACCTTACAAGTCTCCTCGAGCTCCCTTTGGGAGACCACCAAGGCTCGAGAAAGGCTGGCTGTTGAATTCACCCTCTCCTTGAGGTGATCGACTTCTTTGCGGGCCCGAGCCCAAGCTCCGACAGCCAGATGCCAATGCCATTTCAATGCCCTCATGATCAAAGCATTCTGCGAAAAGGATCACACATATGAAACACAGTCAAACTAACCGACCGAAAACCCTACTTCGGTGTGATAACTTATCCGACATGCGTAATCTGAAGCAATCCTCGTGAGGGCAAGGTCATCAATCTCGGCGAGAAGGAAAGCTTCGTTCGGCACTCCAGTGTGCCTAAAGGCCACCTCGACAAGATCCTCCAGATCGTTCCCTTCTGCCGAGGAACTCTCTCCCTCTTGGAACACAGACTGCATCAAAGCGGAGAACATGGCACTCACCTCTACATCGCGTGAGTGGAAATCAATACTCAGGGAGCCAACTTGGGAACCCACGGCCCCTGAGGCCCTCGTCCGGCCAACCTCCTCCACCAAAGCCCTCATTTGAGAAGCCTTAGGCATCTCAGCTCCGGCAAGGGGAGCCCCAGCCCGAACTTCCCCTTCACTCAGCGGCTCCTCTCCTTCTCCTTCTTCTTCTTCTTCTGCTCCTCCGGACATTTCTCTGCCCCCGACAGACTCCTCCTGGACTGCAGTTCCTCTCGGGGCCTCCGGCGCCTCAATAGAAGGCCTTTCGCCGGAAGACGCCCCGCGAGGTTTGGTCGCTGGTTCGACCGGTTCGGTTGCCCCTTCGCCCTCCGCCGATTCTCTCGCGGATAACCTAGGCTGAACTTTGGCGACTACGACTGCTTCTCCCACCTCGATTGAAGCGGAGACCATTCCCGCCTCCGCCTGCGACTTCTCCGGGCCACCGGCCTCCAATGAGGGGGACCAGGCAACCCCGACCACAGGGGTCTCCGAGTGAACTGACGTCGCTCCCTTGCCATCATCTGACAAAACGCCAACAGGTGGGGAGGAAATTTTGGCAGCCTCCTTCGAAACCCCTGCGGTGTCGTGATCTCTCCCCGCTGACAGACTTTCCTCCGCCACCGAAGGACCATGTGACGCCGGAACCACGATACTTTCATCCTGCGGCGACGAGGAATGGCGGTCATCACCATCTTTACTGGTCCCCCCAGGGCGGGGACCGGAAGGGCGAGGCCTTTTCTCAGCCCTAGACTTACTACTGGAGCCGGACCTCCTACAATGCTTGCCCAATTTCTCTCTCACTTGATTGACGAACGCCAACCTTTCGGCTGCAGGAGCAATGCGACTCGCCCATTAGCTCACACAAAAATCAAAGCTAAAATCACATTAACCTATTGGCTACAAAACGATGCTTACCGCGAGGATCCATGGGACTCAATCCAGCCACGAAGAGAGCATCCTTTGATAGAAGGGCGCTGACTGGAAGCACTCGACTGTTGCATAATACGATCAAATCCTTCTTCTCCTACTCGGATAACTCTGGATGCACCTCTGGATCCTTCACATATCGCCCCCACACCCAGGGGAAATCCGAACCGATATTCCCTTTGACTATAAAGAATCGTGATTTCCACTCTTTTATCGACGACAGATTGTCTGAAATCATCTTGAAAGACCTCCGAGGACCAATGTAGGGCCACTCGGAAGCCCTCCCTGAAACCAAATTATAACATACCATGAACATCGGGAGAGTCGCGGTTACCCCAACGTGGCTGCACAACGAGATGAATCCAATGAGGTTGCGCCAGCTATTGGGAGCCACCATGGTGAAGCATATGTTGTAGAACCTCATCACCTCCCACACCAGCGGATGAAGAGGAAACATGAGGCCTACCCTCAAACTTTCCTCAAAATAGAATGCTCCATCCCCTAATTCGAATGTCACCCTGTCATCGGCCGTCGGAAGCAGCAGGGTAACATCCTGAGGAATCTTGTATAGGCGGCGTATCCGTTCCAGATCTGCCAGGGTCACCTCCAAAGCTTGATCACTGGGACTCACCATGCTTTCAATCAAAAGAGGTGCTGAACGAGGTTGCAAAGGAAATAGAAGAATAAAATCTTTCGAGGAAAAAACGAAAGAGCTCTGTGAATGGGGAGAGCATAGCTTCGACTCCGTTTTCTCTAAAAGAAACCGCCTCAGGGAGAAGATAAGGCGTTTCAACCAAGACGTCCGGAACCACCGCTGTAGGCACCGTGAAGATCGAGATTTCCTACGTGGCGCTTCCCCAACCATTGCCTTCGCTCCTAAGAAACGATGGATCCACCTTGAGAAGGCAGGATGGCCACACAGCATTAATTAGGGCATCATTGCGTGGGCTGTCAAATCTACATCCCCCCGTTCGGATCGCGCCACCTAGGTCTATACTCCCTATACCCGAACCCATGCTTCGAACTAGGGAGTGGGAGGCATATGTTGAGGGGTAAAATTGCCATTGCGTTGATAACTGTGCGAAGGGGCTAAGATCAGCCCTGGCCCCCACTTGCTGCGCTGTGCCCACAAAGAACGAGCTAGCTAGTATGATTCGACGGATCAAGCAACCAGTAGCTCGGCCTCCCCGAGCAATCCATAGCCCAGCTTCTCCGAGCAACCCATAGCTCGGTTTTTCCGAGCCATCCATAGCTCGGTTTCCCCGAGCCATCCATAGCTCGGCTTCCCCGAGCAACCCATAGCTCGGTTCCCCCGAGCAACCCATAGCTCGGTTTCTCCAAGCAACCCATAGCTCATCTTCCCCGAGCAACCCATAGCTCGGTTTCCCCGAGCCATCCATAGCTCCCGAGCAACCCATAGCTCAGCTCCCCCGAGCAACCCATAGCTCGGGTTCCCCGAGCCATCCATAGCTCGGCTTCCCCGAGCAACCCATAGCTCGGTTTTCCCGAGCCATCCATAGCTCGGCTTCCCCGAGCCATCCATAGCTCGGCTCCCCCGAGCGACCCATAGCTCGGTTTCCCCGAGCGACCCATAGCTCGGTTCCCCCAAGCCAGCCATAGCTCGGCTTCCCCAAGAAACCCATAGCTCGGTTTCCCCAAGCCATCCATAGCTCGGCTTCCCCGAGCAACCCATAGCTCGATTCCCTCGAGCGACCCATAGCTCGGCTTCCCTGAGCGACCCATAGCTCGGCTTCCCCGAGCCATCCATAGCTCGGCTTCCCCGAGCAACCCATAGGTCGGCTTCCCCGAGCCATCCATAGGTCGGCTTCCCCGAGCAATCCCCGAGCAATCCATAGCTTGGCTTCTCCGAGCAACCCATAGCTCGGCTCCCCCGAGCAACCCCCAAGCAATCCATAGCTCGACATGCACCTCTGCGGAACCTGGCGTGGGAGAGCCCAAGCCTAGTGTAACAAAATCCCAAACGATGAATCATATCGAGGAGTGGCCTAGGATCTGCAATAACAGCCTAGGATCTGCAATAACGGCCTAGGACCTACGCAGTCATCGGATCTCAGGCCATCAGAGAGCTCTCCTAGCCGTCGATCCTTCAACAGACAAGATACGGATCCCACCGGCCTCACAACAGCTTGATTCGAATCATCTCCGTATCCCAACAACCTTCGAACCTTTCAGAAGGCGCTCAAGATTCAGGTGATTGCCTATAAATAAGACACTCCCAGATTCTCTCAGGTACGCGCGCAAGCTCCCGTACACAACTCCTGGCTCAGTCTCAGCATCATTCTCTCTCTCTCACTGCTCCCCCTTTTCCTCTCCTCTTCGGCATCGGCGCTCTGCACGAGCTCCCGAGAGGCCACCCCTGGAGGGACTCCCTAGAGAGATCCTTCTCATTTCTGTTGATCGTCGATCCCTACTGACTTGAGCGTCGGAGGGTCTTCCGCGGAGGACCACCCCCAACGCCTCTCGCATGAGGACTTCTTTGCAGGTTCACCCAGGAGGAAGTCCGATCAGGAGATCGACCGCGCCTGAGTCGGAGGACAGAATCCGGCGGCAACACATCTTATTAACCAATCCACGTGTTTGCATCAAAGTAACGTATCAACTATTTTTTCAATTTTATCTGATTCATATAAATGTTAGAATTTTTTATTATATAGACTAATTAACACGATCATTCTTTAAAATGCAAATTAAATATTAAATTAATGAAATAATTTATGTAAGCTCGTTATGATTAATGATTATCATTGGAATATTTGATGCACACAGATTTATATTAAGCACGAGCCTTTTAAATATGCGGTAAAGTGCACATTAGATCAACTGTTACAAAAGAGATCCTTATCTTTATTTTATAAATACTACATTTAATTCATTAAGCCATAATATTTTTACTATAGGTAGGGTAGAGGAAAGCCCTGGATTCTAAGCAAGAGATGATCAGCAACGATGGTTTTTTTTTTTTCCCTAGGCTAGGTAGAAGGATACAGAGATGTCGATCGGCCTTCCAATCTCAGTCTGGGGTGCTGATTCAATGACTTAGAGCAGGGACTTCCTCAGATCAACCAGGTGATTCAGGGTAATTGATTCGATTTATTTATTATTGTATGTGCATATATATTTATAACATTAAGATCATTAATTATATTATGAATTTATAAAATCCAGATCTTTTATCAACTATCATCAACATTTGAGAGATTAAACCGTAACAAAAGAAAGGTTGGAGAGTTCTGAAGGAAAGTTTGAGGATCAAAAGCGTATTTTCTCCGGATACAAATGAATCACATAATAGAACAATCACAAGCTACAAAATGCCAGCAAGTAAGAGTTCTCTTGTAGTTTCCCTGCCGGATACCCTCAAGCAGTAAAGATCCGAGCATTACGTTCCCCCCAGGTGACCCATAACAGCCATTGCTGGGTCTCATGCTGCCTTTTTTTCTTTTTCTTTGCAAGTAACGGTCGAACAACTCATACTATAAAGTTTAGACAATGATCGACTGTTTTCTTCTTGTTATAAAAAATAATCCACTTGGTATCAACTCGAACGTTTTTCCTCACTGGATTATCCTTCTTAAGCATTCATTCATTTGCGAGAGAACATCCAAATGAATCCTTCAATCTTGAGAGGCTCAGAGGATTCCTTGCCATCCACAATGAAGCTATATGTATACATAGAAGTGAATTCCCCTGTGTTGGCCCAGATGACAACCCAAGAGGAGGGGGTGAATTGGGTTCTTTAAAAAATTTAAACCTTTTTAAGTATTTGTTTGCTTAAAAGTGAAAGTGAATGCAGATGCAAAAATAAAATACAATCAATAAGATAGAGATAGAGATAGAGATAAATGAGACACGGCAAACACAGAGATTTATAGTGGTTCGGTGTATCCAACACCTACGTCCACTCCCAAGATTCACTTGGGTCCACACTATAATCTTCCTTGATTACAGCCGAGTTATTTTACAAGCTCACAACTCAAACTTGTTATTTTCCCGGGATCACAATGAACCCAGCTGGTTTTCCGAGCTCACCAGCACAAAAACCCTAACACAAGCTATACCAAGCTTGTACCGAGGTAAGACTACCTCCACTAGTTCAATCCCCAGATTGAACTAGACACCAATAATAGAAATATTGTTTTTCAATTACACAGCTCCTCAATGAGCAGATAATCAAATAAAAGAACAAAGTTTAGAAAAGCCTGATTTGTAGTTGGTTGGCTTTTGAGCTTTTCTTCTTTTCTTCTTTTCCTCAACTCCTTTGAAGTGTAGAATCGGGCCTCAGCCCGGATTCTTCACGGACTGAACGTTGGAGTTGATTTGAGCTTTTTCTTCCTTTCTTTGAATGTTGAAAATCTTTTGATTTGCTCTTGATTAGCTCTTGGATTTTCTTCTGAAGCTTTCTTGGATTGATACACTTGAGCACGAATGAAGCTTCCTTTGATTTCACACTTTTTATTTCACTCTATTTTTGAATCTCGGATTTTTCCAAATGATGCTCTGTTTTTTCGATTTTTTCTTTTTTTCTCTCTTGATGTGTATATCTCTCTATTTGTATCTCTTTGATTTGAAAATGGCTTCTCTATTTATAGATTCTGCAAAAATATAGCCGTTAGAAACAAAGAAAAATAGTCGTTAATGAAAAATCATACCGTTGGCGCTGAGTTGGCATTCAGAAAAATCTCGCCCAGATTTGTTGGAGTCGACTCCTGCTTTCCGCGAGTCGGCTCGAAGACGCGATACCAAAAATAGAAATATTCAGAAAGTCAAAGGGTCGACTCATCGAAAATAAGGTGTCGACTCCTGACAGTCGGAGGTCGACTCATGAAAAGTTATGGGTCGACTCGCGAAGTGCTCAGAAAAATAACCTTCTGGTGTCTGAGCGAAGTCGACTCACACAGTCATGGAGTCGGCTCAACAAAATCGGGGGTCGACTCTTAAAATCACAGGGGTCGACTCGTAAAAATCAGGAATCTCTGTATACTGAGTGGAGTCGACTCTGAAACTCTAGAGTCGGCTCCGGAACGTATCAAAAATCAGAGAATTTTCTGATTGACTTGAAATTCGTTCCAGATTCATTTTAAATCAATTTTTTGACTTGAATACAATAAAATTGTCATTAGGAATCAATTCAAGAAATGTTCCAAAAACTCATTGATTGACATATGAAGTATAAAAATTTCTTTTTGAAAGCTTAAACATGGAGCTTGAAGTTACTTTCAAATTGATTAAAGTCATACTTAACATACTCATTGATTGTTCTAAATAAATTCATTTCTTATGTAAATAAACTCATTGCATCTTTTAATATACTCATGGCTTTTGGTAATCATCAAAATAATTAGATTGGGGCAACAATTTCTCAACAATCTCCCCAACAATCTCCCCCTTTTTGATGATGACAAAAACATAGAGTATATGCATGATTGATTAATGAATTTATTTTATTTTCATAGTTAGGCTAAGGCTCCCCCTGAATGAGGTAGCTCCCCCTATGAAACTCAATTAAGTATTCCATTCATTCAATTTAAGTTAATTCAATTAGTTTAATTTCTCCCCATGCATATATAGTTATAAAACTCTCCCCTTTTTTGTTATCAATAAAAAGGTAGAGATGCATCAAACATAATCATTCATTCAAGATATGTTTTAACAAAATCTGAGATTCATTGATAATAGGAGAAGTACATTTAAACTCAGATTACATTGAGCATTCAAACATAACTAGATTTTCATTACATCTATGTATCAAAATGTAAAACATAAAGTGAACTTCATTACAATGAAAAGACTAAGTATCTAATACATCAAAAGTGAGTCCTTACAATCCTAGTTAAGTGATCTATAATATTTTTCATTCCATCTGTTTGAATCTTGACATAATCCTTCAGTCTTTCATCTACAAAAGTGCAAGCAGTCAATATTTTGTCTTGGAGTTCAGCATTGCATTTTGCATAGGTTTCACCATCTCCACATACGTCTTTAAGTTCTTCAAAGATATTCTTTAGGTCTCCACTTAAAGACTCAGATGAAGTGCTAAGGGTTGACTCAATCTTGGTGATCTGATCATCTAAAGAGTAAAGAGTTTCTTTCAGATTCATAAATTTATTTCAAACTCTGAT